>OY741985.1:4301209-4581042 GCA_963555595.1 Tethea ocularis | reverse complement strand
GAATACTTGATAGTATGTATTTTTTTTTTTTTTTTTTTTTTTTTTTTATTACTTATATAGGCCTATTACTATTAGTAGTATTACTCATCTTTATAGTATTTTGTTTGAAGTAGCGCTAGAACGCTTTAAAAGTGTTGTTTTCTCACGACTAAAAAGTCGTATACGCCGTGATTTTCATGGCGCTTACGCGTTTTGTGTTTAAGCAACTGAGTGAAATGCGGCCGGATGTGGTGTCTCTATGCGTAGTATTATACCTCAGTGAAATAAACAAAGAGTAACGTAAATATACTATATATTACTTTTTATGATAATATTAGTTATATAGATAGCGTGGACGCGTCACCGACATAGCAAAGATGCTGTCTCTAAAATAAAATAAAATATATAAGTCTATTTTTATGTTTTAATTATTATTTTATTTATATTAATTAGTTTTTGTTTTTTTTTTTATTTTTAATTTTGGCATCACACTTCGTATATTTTGCCAGTGTCAAGTTGAGCAATAAAGGTATTTTTATATTCTTCATGTATTAAATTCTCGTCAATCGTCAAGTTTCAAAGTTCAAGTCATGTTAAATCTTCTTCGAGTCATAGTCAGTCAGTTTAGTTAGGTTTTAGTACGATGGTAGCCGTTCTACTAAAACTGTTCATGGACTTCTTGAGACAACTTGAAAAGCCACTATACACGTAATCATTTCATTTCACTTCACTGGTGCACTTACTTGTATTGATCTTTATTGGACAAAATACCACCGATAATATTCAATAAAACTCAAAATACACGATTTTATGAAAATAAAACGAAAACGCAACGTCACTTCGCAAGTTCCCGCCAAAAAGTCCATTAGTTTTTGTTATTTTAATATAACGTTTTACACACCCGTATGGTGACGTCACCAACCGCCTCCAACGGAAGATCAGAGCTGGTTTTAACCTGCATATTATGCTGAGTTGGGGCCGTTTTGTAACCTTTTCTAAACTTTTACTATTATTAATGTTTTGATTTATTTAGTTGCTATTTTTGTTTTGTAGTTTTTGTTTAGAGTTACAAATGAATAATTTCCTTTCTTCCTCTATATTATTACTAGCTGACCCGGCAGGCGTTGTCCTGCCCTGAGAACAAAAATAAAACTGGGATCTACCGACCTACCTCTACCTAACTACCTACCCCTACCTACCTTACCTACCTACCCTACCTACCCCTACCTATCTACCTACCCCTACCTATCTACCTACCCCAACCTAACTACCTACCCCTAACCTAACTACCTACCCCTACCTACCTTACCTACCTACCCATCTACCTCTACCTACCCCTACCTACCTTACCTACCTACCCTACCCTACCTGCCCCTACCTACTTATCCTATGTCCTTCTCCTGGCTCTAAAATCTCCCTGCCAATTTTCAGCTAAATCGGTTCAGCCGTTCTTGAGTTATAAGTGGAGTAACTAACACAACTTTCTTTTATATATATAGATATACTTACCGCTCTTGCCAACTGTCGTATTCTTCTGGGGTCTGTATCTACGATGACATGTGTTATCTGTTGTGCTTTAAGCTGTGCTAAAGCTCTCCTGTACTCCTTTGCTTCGTTACAGCGTATAGCGTACATGTCACGTCCATCTTTTGCTATGTTTAGGATGTTTAATTCTCCTGGAACAATAAATATTAAACAGTGTGTCTGGTCATGAACTAGCGACATTTTAGGTACTTATTTTTCATCACTTTTTATACAAAAATACACGACACACTCGGGTCCAAATTTCCTCTTGAGACATTCTCTACGTGTTTACAAAAAAAAACATATCTCTCAAAGTTTGAATCCCACTGAGATAAAAATAAGCTTAATCAAAGGGTAACAATAATTATTGTCTATCATTTAAAAATACGAAATAACGTTGCACTTTTTCGTAACTTTAAAAAAAATATTAAGCTCCTAAAAAAATAACAAAAATAGTAAGGAAACAAAACTTAGAAGAAAACTAATTCTTAAAAGTGGATTAGAAGACTTCTCATCCATTCTAGAAGGGTAGGGTTAGAAGCTCGTAACTCGCTCCAAAGGAGCTTCCTACCACGGACGCTCGAGTTTTGGAATGAGCTCCCCGCCGTGGTGCACCCAAGAAACTACAGCATGGGGTTCTTTAAGAAGGGTGTGAAGAGATTCTTGCAGGGTCGGCAATGCGCGAGTGATACCTCTGTTGTTGCGAACGTCCATAGGCTACGGTAACCACTTACCATCAGGTGAGCAATATGCTTGTTTCCTTGCCACTATGCTATAGTTTCCTCACTATGTTTTCCTTCACCGAAAGTACAAACTCATTGTAGGATTCGAACCCGCGACCTAACACTAAGTTAATTGTCAGCAAGTAACAGAGAAAATAATCATGCTTATAAATTACTGGACATAGACTTTTTGGTCTTCAGATTTTTTTTTTAAATTTATAACGTACCATAACCATAGTCCTCATAAACGACTCCCATCCTTGTCCAGTTCAGGTAAGCCAGGAGGTCCCCAAAGGCCTTGTTCATGAGCTCCTGAGGTGGATACAGGTTGACTGTGAAGCTTGAATTGATAGCTGAAAAAACAAGGTGTTGACCGTTAAGGGAGGTAGATATTTTTTATTTATAGGGATGATGACTGGGTAAAAAATAATTAATTCTGTTTAGTTCGTCAGTTAGGTTATCAAAAAATATTGGATATATATCCAGTCTGCCGGCGCTGTCAAATAAAATGAAAATCTAGGAAAGTCGTGAAAAGCAACTCTTTTGCAGGCGAATCTTGTACGGTTGTAATAGGCGCTATTTCGCAACAAAAATGTGTAGCTTGTTCTGTGGCCGTGTGTACAAATATTAGATTAGTGGCATAATACTCACAGCTCTCTTGTAAATATGGCGCCACTAATAAGTGAGGCGCGTGTAGTGAGCGGCACATGTCGCTCAGAGTGGAACCGAGGAGTGGTCCTGAGGTGCTGAATAGAGCCACAGCACCTGAGTTTACTTGGACGCAAGCTGTAATGATATATAATTTTAGATTTATTTATATCTATGTTAACGGAAATGTATGTAATCCGTCATTGTAAAATGTGTGAAATAAATTACACATTACACATTTTCTAGGACATCTATACATTTCCTAAATCGCAATCGGAAATGTAAAACATTTAAGACATTGGTGGGTACGCGGGGATAGCGGGACGAGGGTAGGGTATTGCTTCGCCTGATCCGGCGATCGCGCAGTGCCTTGTAAACTGTCAGTGTGTGTGCACGTCGCTATTGTTGAAAATTTGATTTTATAAGTGTCACCGGAAATGTATGAAATATAGGAATTGTATACAATTCCTGTGTATTTCCCCTAGGAAATTATAATTCAATAATGATACTTGGAAATATATATAAACTATTGAAAAAAATAGTTTAGGGTTATTTTTTTTATTTTGCATAGAATAGCAAGTATTCGCACAAAAGTACCTTTCACTTACAACCCCCCAAAATATTATTAACAACGTGTTTTATTACAGAAATCATTTACTTTATACATTTCCTAGGATATCTATGCATTAAATAGTTTTTCAAACAATATTTTATACATTTCCTAAATAGTATCGGAATTGTACACATTTCCTTGATTTCATACATTTCCGGTAACATCTATACTAATAATAAAGCTGAAGAGTTTGTTTCTTTGTTTGTACGCGCGAATCTCCGAAGTTACTGTGGTCCGATTAGAAAAATTCCTTCACTAATAGGAAGCTACACTATCCCCGAAGGTTATAGGCTACTTTTCATCCCGAGAATGAGAGTAATATAGCTAGTAACAAATGAAAACTAAACTAAATAACTAAAATTTATTTAGTTTAGTAAATTAATTCAAACTAAACTAAATTATTTAAATAACTAGCTGACCCGGCAGACGTTGTCCTGCCCTGAGAACAAAAATAAAACTGGGACCTACAAACCTATCCCTACCTACTCCTATCTACCTCTACCTGCCACTATATACCCCTACCTACCTTACCTACCTACCCTATCTACCTACCCTACCTACCTACCCTGCCTACCTACCCTACCTACCTACCCTACTTACCCTACCTACCTACCCTACCTACCTACCCTACCTACCCCTACCTATCTACCTACCTCTACCTGCCACTACCTACCCCTACCTACCTTACCTACCTACCCTACCTACCTACCCTACCTACCTACGCTACCTACCCCTACCTACTTATCCTATGTCCTTCTCCTGGCTCTAAACTACCTCCCTGCCAATTTTCAGCTAAATCGGTTCAGCCGTTCTTGAGTTATAAGTGGAGTAACTAACACGACTTTCTTTTATATATATAGATTAAAAACACACTCAAAAAATATTTGCTTCTAATGGGCATTGTACTCGTGGCGTCAGCGTTACAATTATAGATTTTAGATTTTTATATAACCGGACAAGGGCGAGTCTGACTTGCGCACCGAGGGTTCCGGAATTTTCTATGGTACCTGCTTTAAACACCATAGACTTCTTATAGGTTTTACCTGTAGGATCTATAGGTAAAGAACTATGATCTAGACTTTTTTCAAAATTTTTGGCCCCGTAGTTAAGTGGAGGAGGGTATGGTCAATGTTCGCCTATTTATTGCCCCCAAAAGTGCCCCCCATGTTCAAAATTCATTTATGTGCCATGTTTGGGTCACCGACTAACATAATATGAACCAAATTTCAACTCAATCCATCCAGTATTTTCGGACACACAGACACACGAGTGATCCTATAAGGGTTCCGTTTTTTTCTTTTGAGATACAGAACCCTAGTAACACGTAAATTCGACGGGAGCAGAAAAATGCAGTGGTTCGATTCCCATACAGGACAAGCATTGGTTTGCAGAAACTGTCATGGCCTGCGACAAAATGGTGGTTCAAAAGATTTAAATCCAAAACCCACTAACTCATAAAAACGTCACTTAAACCCACAAAATAGGTACTATAACTCGCAAAAATATATTTTTATTTTCCGACCCAGATGAGAACAATAAAGCTTCGAGGGTCCTTAAATCCGTAACGTTTACAACAGTTATATTGCACTTCCCGTCCGCAATATTGCGTTTCCGGTTCCTCAACAGGCTGCCGTTTCCTGTACTGTACTCGTCCTTGAGTTCTACTAACTTTTATCCCGGTTTTACTTGCATTTTAGGTGGAATAAGTAAATCTATGACTAATCTAAAAGTATCCATCTTTTTTCTCGTGGGATAAAAATTGTTAATAAGACATAGGAATCCGCAAAAAAAAACTGTTCCGCTTGATTACTAAAATTAATAAAGTTGGTTGGAAACATATAAATAACTAGCTACTTGCTAACTAGCTTCACTCTCGTTCTCGGGATAAAAAGTAGCCTATAACCTTCGGGGATAATGTAGCTTCCTATTAGTGAAAGAATTTTTCAAATCGGACCAGTAACTCCGGAGATTAGCGCGTACAAACAAACTCTTCAGTTTTATTATTAGTATAGGTAGATGTAAGGATGTAGTCCAATGTAATCAAAGGCTAAAAGGAAACTGTATCAAGTATAATGCAGCTGTTAGAATGACGAAGGCGTAATGTGACAAAGTCTGGCGTCACATATAACATCATGTCGGCCGACTGACATGATGTTAGGAATATCACTTTTCAAACCCCTTGAAAAATACTTTAGCAGGTTGGACGTAAATTAAAAAAATATCTTGCTACGAGGAATTAGAAATTGTTGAAATCAAGTTTTTTTTTAACCTCCTTAAAAAAGGAGGAGGTTCTCAATTTGACTGAAGGTTTTTTTTAATCGTCTGATTTTAATTTTTTTTTTTTCATTTTAAAGTGTAGGTATACTCCTGAGGTGGTCCCATTGTCACCAATTCAAGGATCTGATGATGGGATCCCAGAAAAAAAGAATTGCTTTTTACAAATAAAAGAACCGCCTTCAAAACCACTAAAAAGTATAAATTATCTATGTAGGAACTTTAATCTGCCATTATTTTTAAGTCAGCGAAAATAATCGACAATCACGATGAAGGTCGTCTTAACAGACCGGTAAGATAAGCCTTTATAACTCAATGAATTACCTTTCTTATATGTCTTGAAAGAATCTCTCGCGGGTGCGTACTGGATGTCATAGACGAGGGTGCTGTTCGGGAGTATACTTCTCTCCTTATTTATCCTGTATACTGCGTATTTGAAGGCAAGCTCTGAACTGCCCCCTCGAGCTTCCTCTGTGAAGATGGCCCCTGGAAAAAATAAACTTTATGGCGCGTCCTCATTAGGCTCACAGCAGACTATCCGCCGACTGATTCTCAGTTGCCGGCGTATCGAATTGCTGCAAACTGCGTACATTACGCGCGGTATGGACACTCCATATAAAAATGATAGGGAGGCTAATTGGAAGCAAACAGTCTGCCGCTAACTGTGAGCCTAATGAGGACGTGCCTTAAGGCGATGTTAGCTAAAAGTAATTCCTTGGTAAAGATCGCGGGTTAGGTCCTACAATGTGCTTGAGCTTTTGGTGATGGAAAACATAGATAATAAACCTGTCTAGATAGAGTGTTGCGCTGTAATCGCAACAAAAAATCAGGCCAGATTTGTCTACTGTTTAACAAGCGCGCTGCGTCACTCAAGCATGCTGAGTGATACCAGTTTCTTGAATATTTCCCATAAAAGTAGGGGGAAAATATATTCTGAAGCATATTTGGCACAGAATACGTGTTTATAGCACAATGACAGTGTCACCACTAAGAGGACGGAACATGCTTTTTTTTTTCGCGTTTAGACGCGCGTACCCTCTATCTAGACAGGTTTATTATCTAAGCCGTAAGTTTGGTATATCAATTAGGTACAAGGGTAAAATGTAGTAAGTAGTTAGTAAATGTAGTTCTGGGTAAGGCCAGACACGTGAAACTCACACGCCACACACACACCACACACACGCCACACACACGCCACACACACGCCACACACACGCCACACACACACGCCACACATACGCCACGCACGCGCCACACACACGCCACACACGCGCCACACTAACCAATTTTAATAACAGGCGACAAAGCGGCGACAGCGTTCAGTGTGACCACAAGCCAGCGCCACTCGCGCCACATGTTGCAACCACATCACCAGCCGAGGCACACGCGCTCCACACCACCTGTAAACATATTTTATAGGTATAGAATAGGGATGATGACTTAAAAATCTAATTAGTCCGTCAGTTAGTTTACCAAAAAATATTGGAGACAGTTCCGAAAACAAGAAATAACGAAGATACAGTGCGTTAAAATTTCGCGTGACGTCACGTCTTAGTACACTTTTTACAGAGAGATGACGTCAAAACCCCCACTCCTAAACTTTGATGCGTCTTATCTTCGTATTTTTTTGATAATTTGATAAAATAAAAAATACGTATCCAAAATTTTTTGATAACCTAACTGACGGACTAAACAGAATTAATTATTTTTTACCCAGTCATCATCCCTATTAAAATAATGATTTTATGTCTCACTAGCTTCTTGCCTCCAAACTCATTTATTCAGATTAGGCCCTACTCCAAAAAACGATAGGTACACGATAGTCCGATCATTTGATATGCGAAGCCGGGGCGGGTCGCTAGTTGTAAATAAATACTTTTATTATGAAATTAGGTGGGTGATTGGTTATATTATGGACATATAAACTGTTAAGTTATACCTAAGTCTAGATATAGAAAAAAATCTTACATAACCAAACGACTTATTGTAAGTAATGGAGTCAATGTTGGCAGAATCATTAAGAGAGGTGATAAAACGTTTTTATTGACAAAATAAAATATCAAAAACAGAAATATGAAACGCATGGTGAAAATATCTGTACGCTACGTTACTATCGGTAACTCGATGAATTCTCACTCCAAATATTTACTGTATTGAGCAACAGAATTTTTTTATTCGAAATATATTCGACCATATTTTTTTAAAAGGTGATTACAAAAATATAATTAATATACAACTTATTTAACATGTTTAAAAGACTATACAATATTTACAACAAACATACAAACTACATATAAAAAAAAATCGTCGAGGCGGCCGCTGCTGCCGATCGAAGAACAACCATAATATTTGTATTTTTTTATTACCTGACTTTACTATCAAAAGGTTGATTTTACTGAGAAGAGTCGATTTTTTCAAGTTACATATTTAGATGAAAAAAGAGAAAAAAAATCATTCTTAGTTTTAAAAAGGGGCATATTCACGATTTTTTCTGACGTTACTGTGGACGTTACTAATGAAAAATTCAAATTCTCAATAAACTACATACCTAGTTACTTATCATATAATATATTTTTTAGATTAACATGTATTTTTCCAAATCTTTTACAACAAAGAATGCAGAGAAACACTGAATCTAAAATCATCATTTCTCGTCTAACCTCGCCTTAAACAGACGAAACGGGGTCGGGCAATTCTTATTTTTTCTTACATAGGTGGTCAAAAACTGCAAAAATCGTTTTACGTAATAAATGAATGGCCCCTAACTCATAAATTCATTCTCACTGATAAAATTAGAGTTCGAAAACAAATAGTACTTACTTGAGCTTCGTTTTACATGACTTCTAACGAGCAAAAAACCCGATGTGATATCTCATTCGTTTATTATCGTTTTATCGTCTTTTCAGCTGAAAGCTATGCTTCATGTCGACGCGTTTCATCGTATATACCCTAAATTACCTTTTTTATACGATTTAATGTATTTCAAACATTTTTCATGTGTGAGAAAAAAGATACTAAAGTAAAATTAATGTGATAAAAATGCTGATGTAATTCGAAATTGGTGAATGTTTATATTCACCAGTGTATGTCGACAATAACCAATTACAATGGTGTAAGTACGAAATTATTTACTAAGGGCTGAATTTTCAATAGACAGACAACCTATATTTGAAATATTTTAAATTAAAAATTGATAAAAACCCCGACACTAGAAAAGAGGTGACAATCTTGAAATGAATGAACACGTTTTTTAAACATACCTAAGAATTCTCTCTATTACACCTTTCAAACAAAAAACAACATATTCGAAATCGGTACATCCTTTCAAGAGCTATTATGCCACAGACAGACACACAGATAAACACTACAAACTTACCTCCTTTTCGTCGGGAGTTAATTAAAATAGTTTCTTTATAAACTAACCAAAGGAATAGTTTATCCAAGGTTAATTTAGCGATTGAAAATTCGTAATTTAATCATTCAAAATCACATACGCCGGTAAATGTAAACATTAACTAGATACAACGAATTAGGTAGGAACAAATTACGTGAAAATATTCTGCAAGAAAACTTTTAACGGTCGGAGATAAAATAAAAAATCATTTATTTTTTATTTTAAAGTCCACAGAGTACTATATTTTTTATGTAACCTAAGTAAAAGTGTCTTAAAATTTTCTTTTTCATTTTATTTCGTACACTTTCCAAGTTAATAAAAAGTTATTTTATAAGTATTAAAGGCGACAGTTTAACACTCCCTTGTGGTTAAAATAATATGAACAAACGCTTAGTGAATAAAGAAAATTAATAGGACCAAGTTTTACTCTTATATTCTTTGTGTTACTTCCAAACAGTGCTTTAATGAAAATGGAAACATTTTCGACATAGTAACTTAAATATAGATTTCAATTATTCAAAAAATACGCTTCTATTGGCCCATATTATTTATTTTTGCCTTTTGCGGTCGAGACCATGGGTCCTTGCGGGTCCAAGGCTCGCTGATTTTCTCGAACATTATCTTCAAAATTAATTGAGGTCACAGGGGACCGGCGAGCGGGGAGCTTTTTCCGCCAACGCGTCAGCTTGGCCATACAAAGATGGAACGCTGCCAGCCTTCTGAGAACCTTGCCGTTGATTGGCAGCAGCGGCCGCCTCGAGGATTTTTTTTATATGTAGTTTGTATATTTGTTGTAAATAATTGTAAATATTGTATGTAATAGAATATAATTGAATTATTGCTTTATTTTGAATTTTTTTTAAACTTAACATAACTTTTAAGAGAGGCTTAGCATAGCGATTTTTCGATTGAAGAGCAGCTCGACTGGGAAAGTACCTTACAGAATACCGCAGCCAAATAACCTGGTTGTCTTGCGCGTGAGTAAGGTCGCCAAAGCTCATCGGGGCGGGGAGAAGGGAGTGGTACCTTGGGCGTGGATTAGTATATGGTCTCTGTCCCGGGTGTTGCTAGCGTCCATAGGCTATGGTAACCGCTTACCATCAAGCGGGCCGTATGCTTGTTTGCCGACTTTTTGTATCAAAGTAATGTAATCCACGTCATTGTTCACAAACTAAACAAATTAAATGTTACTATATCACTTTTTAACAAAAAATTAAAGAAAGGGGTGAAAGATATTTTAGTCCCGTCAGATTAGTCCGAACACTTATTTTAACGTGAATTGAAGCGCGATCTAACATTGGTCACGCACGACCGTTTTTACCGACGGCATGAACTAATCCTCTATTCATCCTCTCGCCATCGGCGGGGAGTCCATCCTCACACACTGGAACCTAAATGGTCTCGTACTGTGCCGTTCCAAAGGAGCTTCCTACCACGGACGCTCAACTTGTGGAATGAGCTGCCCGCCGTGGTGCACCCAAGAGACTACAGCATGGGGATCTTTTTTTTTTTTTTTACTTTGTTTTGGCCTGTGTTTGACCACAATCTCACCGTAGTCAGTGATGATGTGGCCGATGATGGTAAGCACACAAAGCCTAGAAAGGAACTGGCTCTCTCAGTGCAGCTGTCGGAACACACCGAAAGGTGCTTGGCGACAGATTTTCAACTTGAGGGTGGTAGCCGGCCAGACGGGTATTACAAAGTACCCTACCACCGTGCTATGGTTTCCTCACGATGTTTTCCTTCACCGAAAGCTCAAGCTCATTGTAGGATTCGAACCCAGGACCTTCGTCTCGGCATCCGACGTCACTACCACTGAGCTATCATCGTCTTCAAGGGTGTGAAGAGATTTTTGCAGGGTTGGCAACGCACCCTGATGAAAAATGTTCTATCTTTTTTCATGAAAGAGACTAACATCAGTTAAATTCGTATACAACAGGTATCAGACTGTTTTATAATCTTTCACTCCCGGTAGTAAAGTCATGATAATAACATTTAAAACGACCCTATCACGTGTGGAACCCTAAATTCTCAAAATGCCGAGCCCTTTCACTCATAAACACACATTAGGTCGCGTTTAATGGACCCCAAATACGCGAAGTAATTCCAGTACTTTGTTACACATTGAACTAACGTTCGTGCAATTATTAAGTAGGAAGCTCTCCGCGAATGTCTCCGTCCCTTTCTAAAATGACGGAGACAAGCGAGATAGGAGGCGCAATTTTGGTAGAAAAGACGGTTTTATGTTATTAAAAAAAATCGAATCCTTTTTTAAAACAAATAAGATAATTATTCCATTTTCTATTTGATTTCAGATTGTATGTTATTTTCAAATTATTTCTTAGGAAAATTTCATCGTATAACGCCCGATTATAATTTATCGGACCGTTTTCTAGTCGGTGAACTTCGACCTAAATCTATTATAGTATTGCCATAGAATAAATAATATACTACGTGTATTGCTAATGTGATAGGCGACAATCCTTAAAGCGACAATCACTTACCACAATCAGGTGGACCGCCTGCTTGCATATCAACCTTCTGACATACAATAAATAAAAATAAAATATATTTTTTTCATTTTGGCATCACACTTTGTGTATTTTGCCAGTATCAAGTAGGGAAAGTCATGTATTTAATCGTCGTCAAGTTAAGTTCAAGTAATGTTAAATCATTTTCAAGTCATAGTCAGTCAGTAAAAGTTAGGTTTTAATGCAATGGTAGCCAATACCTAGTTCTAATAAAACTTTTCACGGACTTTTTGAGACAACTTGAAAAGCCACTATACACGTAATCTTTTCATTTCACTTCACTGGTGCACTTATATTGATTTTGATTGGACAAAATATCACCGATAATATTCAATACAAAACAATATCCTGGGACATTCTTCACACACGGTTATCTGATCCTAAACTAAGCAGAGCTTGTACCAATGAAACCAGATAGCTGATATACTACATAATACTACTTTTTTTTAAATTACATACTTATGTTGTAATTTGCATGTTCAAGCACACAAATGTTTATCCTGGACGGGAATCGAACCCACGACCAGCGGCACGATAGCCAACTGCGCTAACTGGCCAGTCAAACTCAAAATACACGATTTTATGAAAATAGTACGAAAACGCCAAAAAGAGTTAATATACAATGTTTGTCATCCAACAGAACCGTATGTCAGAATAAAATGTTTAGGTTACGCGCGTTAGGTACGGACATATTTTCACGCTATCTTGCCGGAGGGAGAGAGAGCGTCCACATAAACGAATATTAATATTTATAATCCGAGCTTCACTGCCTCTGCATGCCTGAGTATGCCTTATGGAATATAATGGATAATAATGAATCTCTTTCTAGCAAAAAACCACGGTGAGATTATTTTATTTTTATCCTGGGACATTCTTCAACACGGTTATCTGATCCCAAACTAAGCAGAGCTTGTACTATGGACAACCAGATAACTGATATACTACATATACTATTTTTTTTGGGTTTCCGTACCTCAAAAGGAAAAAAACGGAACCCTTATAAGATCACTCTCTTGTCCGTCTGTCTGTGTCACCACCGATTTTCTCAGGAACGGATGGACCTAGCAAGTTGAAATTTATATCAAATACTCAGGTCTATAGTCCCTATTAGGTGTATAAAAATCAAGGTCCTAACGATAAAAATAATTTAGACTTTCGCGAAAACTTGTAAGTACCATTTACCTTAATTTTCAAAAAATTTTTTATTTTTGAGTTCAAGTTTGTATGTAGGTAATCTCCGGAGTTACTGGTCCGATTCTAAAAATTCTTTCACTAATAGGAAGCTACATTATCCCCGAGAGTTATAGGCTACTTCTATCCCACAAACGTGCATGAAACCGCAGGAAATAGCTAGTCTTAAAAAAATCTATAAAACATCGTAAAAGCGAATTAAAAAGTCGCAGTTTTTTGAATACTCATTGCAGAGACTTTTCCAGGCAAAAGAGAAGAATATTTCGTAATTTAAAGTTCAGAAGTATGTAAATTAATTTGCGATTCAGGACAGTGTTTTCTGCAGTGGGGAAAATTTCTCATTCAGTAACTTATTTTTTTACTCTGTGTAGGCCTGTGTTTGACCACAATCTCAACGTGGTCAGTGATGATGTGGCCGATGATGGTAAGCACACAAAGCCTAGAAGGGAACTGGCTCTCAAGTGCAGCTGTCGAAACACACCGAAAGGTGCTTGGCGACAGATTTTCAACTTGAGGGTGGTAGCCAGCCAGGCGGGTACTACAAAGTACCCTACCACCGTGCTATGGTTTCCTCACGATGTTTTCCTTCACCGAAAGCTCAAGCTCATTGTAGGATTCGAACCCGGGACCTTCGTCTCGGCATCCGACGGCACTACCACTGAGCTAACAGTTACTTTGATTTAGCTTTTTTTTAATTTACCTACTGTCTTTAAAAACTAGCTACACGTTATGATAGTCGTTTAGACTTGACTGTCAAATCTCCTTATCTCGCTATGCGTGATTCTTTTTGACTCAAGTATACGCGGTTTTACCCGCGTTTTTGAGGGATCTTGTTTTCCCGGAATAAAAAGTAGCCTATTTTATGTGAATGTTATCTATCTATGTGCCAAGTTTCATTCAAATCCATTCAGTAGTTTTTACGTGAAAGTGTAACAAACATTCATTGTTTCATTTGTTATTTTAAATTATTATTTTAATTATGTTTTCGTTGTTTATGTAATTTTTATATTAGAACGCTTCTCGGTGTCACTATATGTTCGTGATGTCATAGATATAGGCCCTGACTGAAAACCAGCGCGAGGGTTGATATTTATTTATCGACCTGAGCATTATGCTGAGTCAGGACCTATTCTTGACATCGCGCAACATTACATTATTGTTAGTATTTTTTTTTTTTTGTACTCTTTTTATTTTATTTTTCAACTAGCTGACCCGGCAGACGTTGTCCTGCCCTGAGAACAAAAATAAATTTGGGACCTACCTACCTACCCCTACCTACCTATACCTACCCCTACCTACCCCTACCTACCCCTACCTACTCCTACCTACCCCTAACTACCCCTACCTACCCCTACCTACCTACCCTACCTACCCTTACCTACCTCGACCTACCCCTACCTACCCCTACCTACTCCTACCTACCCATAACTACCCCTACCTACCCCTACCTACTCCTACCTACCTCTACCTGCCCCTACCTACCCCTACCTGCCCCTACCTACTCCTACCTACCTCTACCTGCCCCTATCTACGTTATCTACCTACCCCTACCTACCTACCCTACCTACCCCTACCTACCTCGACCTACCCCTACCTATCCTATGTCCTTATCCTGGTTCTAAGCTACCTCCCCACCAATTTTCAGTCAAATCAGTTCAGCCGTTCTTGAGTTATAAATGGTGTAACTAACACGACTTTCTTTTATATATATAGATTTTTTAATGTTGTGTGTTGTCATGAATAAATGTTTTTTCTTTCTTTCTTTTCTTTCAATTCATCCATACTCACAAACTTTTGCATTTAATATATAGGTAATATTAGTTGGCACAGCTAGTGCTGTTCCCTGCGGTTTTACCCGCGTTCCCGGGATAAAAAGTCTATGATATAAAGAAGGATATAGACTACTTTTTATCCCGGAAACGCGCGTGAAACCGCGGGGACAGCTAGTAATATTATAATTTGGACCAATTTTCGAATGGAATTTCTCAAAAGTACAAATACTTTATCTGACTCAGATACCGACCAATCAGAGACGGAACACAATTTAACGGTTTGATATGGACATTATTATGAACTATCGAAAATTGATATGTTGTATTGTGAGCAGTATGTTACAGTTCACAATGTATCGACGGTTTACAATCTCGCACGATGGATTGTAAACTAGCGTTGTTCCCAATCATACGGTGACATATCCTATGATTAAACATGTATCTTTGCTGAGGAAATCGGAATCTCATTTGTCTAATGACAGGGTTCAGATTTAATCTGAATACCAGATTGTATTTCAGTTCAGATTTAATCTGAATACATCTGCGTATAATACATAAAAGATTGCAAAATACCGATTATTCTGCATCGGTGCTACGCCGTAGAGGGTCTACGAATGCTACGAGCATAATAAGGTAGTTTTCCATTGGTAGGTACTGTGTAGTACCTCGCTCAAGTTGAGATGTCGCCTAGCATCTCTTCAAGGTACAGACGGATTAGAATCATCAGTTCCGGATTATCCATGTTCCATAGTCATTGAAATATCAGCTCCACAATGTTATACTACAACTGTCTCATAGCGCAATACAATCACATTGCTGAAATATACAACGATTGCTGAGATACAAACGGATTAGAATCATCAGGTCAGGATTATACATGTCCCATAGTCATTGAAATATCAGCTCCACAATGTTGTACTACAACTGTCTCATAGCGCAATACAATCACATTGCTGAAATATACAACGATTGCAGAGATACAGATGGATTAGAATCATCAGGTCAGGATTATCCATGTCCCATATTCATTGAAATATCAGCTCCACAATGTTGTACTACAACTGTTATTCACATTGCTGAGATATACGGCGATTGCTGAGATACAGATGGATTAAAAAAATATTTATTAAAACCGCCATTGTTTTTTAAACCATTGACAATAGATTGAAGAATTAATTTGTTCAATACACTGTAATGAGTACACACAGAATACGATTTTGTCCGAGTAATTTGTTAAAGACAAAGGCATTGTTCAGATGGTACTCAAGTAGATAATTGAGTATTGAGCCTTGAAAATTAGTAGCTGTGTGGCTTGTACGGTGCTGAGGAAATAGGCTCGTTTCTTTTTAAATCTGAAACTAGGCGTACCTAAAGAATCATGGCAGTATAACAAAGATTTTTAGTGAATTTTGAATGAAGTTACAATTTCTTCTATATAGAATACAACTTTTCAATTAGGGTTCCGTACCTTGAAATAAAAAAACGGAACCCTTAGGATCACTTCGCTAAATGTCTGAGTCGATGAGTAAAAGAGCTTCTTATTCTTTAGATATTCTCAGATTATCAGAAGTTGAGAAAGTCTGCGTCTGACTTTCGTGCTGACTTAGAAGCTGGATTTTTGTACAGCTTCAAGCCACTTCAAGGGACAGTAGACCTTAATATTAGTTTTTTTTTATTAAACATTAATTTCAACTTAATACCTCCATGTATTCCTGAAAAAGGGTCTTGACACACGGCGAAACAGACAGACAGACGGCCAAACAGGTGATGCTATTCTTTATTTTCCATTTAAAGTACGGAACACTAAAAAGAGTCGATAAAGCTCAAAAGTGCCTATACAGGTATTTTAGTGCCTAGAAGGCAACTGGCTCTTAAGTGCAGCTGTCGGAACGCACCGGAAGGTCTTGGCGACAGATTTTCAACTAAAGGGTGGAAGCTAGCCAGTCGGGTACTACCAGCGTGCTAAGGTTTCCTCACGATGCTTTCCTTCACCGAAAGCTCAAGCTCATTGTAGGATTCGAAACAGCGATCTTGGCATTCGACGTCACATCACTGAGCTAATGAATTCAAATAAATTCAAATTTTATTACGTTTTTTGCTAATTGCAGCTCAGTTATAGGTCTTATGTTATCAACATGTGTTTTTCGACAAGAATGGTAGTATATTTACTGATTAATAACAAAAGAACCTTATCTGAAGTTTGAATGAGTTGAGCCAGTTGGCGCAGTTGATTAATTAAGACACCACCTATCACGCCGCTGGTCATGGGTTCGATTCCCATCCAGGACAAACATTTGTATGCATGAACATGTCTGTTTGTCCTGTGTCTGGGTGTAATTATCTATATAAGTATGTATTTACAAAAAAAAAAGTATATGTAGTATATCAGTTATCTGTTTGTCCATAGTACAAGCTCTGCTTAGTTTGGCGTCAGATAACCGTGTGTGAAGAATGTCCCAGGATATTTATTTATTTATAATGTAGTTAATAGTAGTTTTTCAGGTCATGACCTTATAGAGCCAAGTGTATGGGGTTAACATTATCAAAGTCACTACGGTCGCCATGAGTAAAACGACACCGCATTTGTGAGGCTTCAAACTGTGACTACTGCCGAAATGTTAAACCGCCGTTTATTATAGTTTTACCGCTGAATTCTACTAATCCTACCATTATATACTCTCGTCCTATTATTTAATCCTACGGCCTTGTTTATGGCCTAATCTTGGACTGGTTTTAAAATGTACTTCCGCCCTACAGTTTAACTTGCAATTTCCGCGGTTGCGCTCGCTTTCCCGGGATAAAAAGTAGCCTATAACCTTCGGGGATAATTTTTCAAATCGGAGCAGTAACTCCGGAGATTAGCGCGTTCAAACAAACAAACTCATCGCTTTATTATGAGTATAGACAGATATACAGCTACCTAAAAAAATTTCAAACGGCTGAGTGGATTTTGTTGAAACATAGCTAAGCACACTCTCGATTAAGTCACCTTTCAAACAAAAAAAAATAAATCAAAATCGGTCCATCAGGAGCAATGAGGCTCAGACACACACACAGACAGACACGTCAAACTTATAACACCCCGTCGTATTTGCATCGGGGGTTAAAAAATATTCAATAAAAGGGTAGTTGAAACTGTCAAAAATAAATGACCAAACACTAACCAATGCATAAAACATGTAAAAACACGTGGAAATAACAAATATGTTGTAGATTTAATGCTTTTTATGATTTTTAATTAACAGTGGAACCACTAAGAGTATATGATTTGATGCTATGAAACTATGACGTCATAATGTAATATTTCATACAAAATTCCTTATAAACTATCGGTTTGAAATTTATTAAAAAGTAGCTGATTTGATATGTCAGTCAACTACCCTATTCAAACAGTGTACGGTTTACTTATCGAACTATTCGTGTCACGTAAAACGATAGCCCACTACTCTTAAAAGAGGATAAAATGGCTGTTTAAATGATCTGATAAATCTCTGATCTTGCTATAAAAAAAATATGGATTCCCGGGAAAAGTGCGGGAACCCTCCCACGGGAGTATATAGCTACCGCCCCGGTAATTTCACTTCCTATTACAAGTGTTCCTTTCAGAATCCCTAATGTTAGTATTGTACTTATATCTTGATTTTAAACTGAGTTTTCTTTCTGGTAGGTATTATATCCCTGGAATTGGCTGTATGGACAATGTAACTTGTGCCTCGTAATAATTAATTAAAAGGAGAGAGAGCCAATGTACACACGGCCACAGATCAAGCTACACATTTTTGTTGCAAAATAGCGCCTATTACAACCGCATAAGGTGCCGCAGTGTGTAGCTTGATCTGTGGCCGTGTGTACCTAGTTCTAAAATAATAAAAAAATTGGTGAAAATTTAACTCATTTTAATCAATTCATTTCATTACTATTTCCGAAATTGACAAATTGCAATTTACTGAAATTTTGAGAAATAAATTGCGTGTAGCAATATTGCTCGAGCGGCCGTTTTAGCCCCCTTGATATGTAGACACGTAAGCAATTAATTAGTAAGGCGATGATAGCTCAGTGGTAGTGACGTCGGATGCCGCGACGAAGGTCGTGGGTTCGAATCCTACAATGGGCTTGAGCTTTCGGTGAAGGAAAACATCGTGAGGAAACCATACCACGGTGGTAGGGTATTTTGTAGTACCCGCCTGGCTGGCTACCACCCTCAAGTTGAAAATTTGTCGCCAAGCACCTACCGGTGTGTTTCGGCAATTGCACTTGAGAGCCAGTTTGACTTCTCGGCATTTTAACGGGACAGCAACACATTGGCAATATCTCTGGTATTGCAAATGGCGATAGGCGACGGTAACCACTTACCATCAGGTGGGCCGTATGCTAGCTTGCTACCTTAGTAGTATAAAAAAAATGGGTATGTAAGTATCTAGGTACTTCGTGTAAGGATAGGTTTTTTTCTAAAGAAAAATAATAGCTTCACTAAATTGGTTTTAAGGTGGAGACGTCGGTTGGAGCGCGAAATTCAAATTTATCACGTTTTTTGCTAATTGCAGCTCAGTTACAGGTAGCAAATAACATGTTAATAATTTACGACCTATAACTGAGATGCAATTTGCAAAAAACGTGATAAAATTTGAATTTCGCGCTCCAACCGAAGGTTTACCCTTAAATTTCCCTCGTTCTCGAGGGATCTCAAGTTTTCCCGGGATAAAGAGTTAATATTATAGTTAGATATTCCTATGATTTTAAACATGGAATTTAAACGCACTTTTACGTAGATTACCTACAAAATTAAATTTATTTACAATCATTTTTTACTGAAATTATGTTAAATACTCAACCTAATGGATCAAATAAAAATACTTAGAATATTATAGTTCTTTTTTTGTTACGTTATCATTACTACCAAATTATTTTCAGAAAAAAAAAGTAACAAAGAACCCAAACTTTAATCACAGCAATAATTAATTACCAAATTCATTTCAATTCTCTACTAATATTACATACCCTTATAACCATTCAAAATAGCATATTTTATAACATAATTAATAATTCGTTACGCACTAATTGTAGGTAACGTAATTTGATCGATCTTTATTATTAGAGGATGATTTGACCTACAAATTAACGCCTACTAAATCTAACATAGTGTGAAATAGACAATAATATTAAACATACCATAGATGAGTATCCCTCCAATACGATGTCATAAAATCGTTAATATTCTCACTTACACATAAGATTTACGATGAATCATTATAAAAAAGCACATATAACATTCATTTCCACATATTAACACTGAAAAACTGATACAATTTACACATTTTCGCTATTAAAACTGTATATTTCTGTTCGAAAATCAGTTCTTTTTACACGAAATACGCTTGGTTCGAAGAATTCCTACTGATTATTTCATGGGGTAGTAGTATACATAGTTATGTAAAAACGACTCAATTTGTTTTATTCAAACGAAAGTGTGCTATTTTGTATGGTTTCTAAGTTCATATTTCAATGGAGAAGCAAAGGGGAGGAGGTTTATTCACCCCCAACCCCTATATGGAAGCTAGTGATGTACCAGTAATAATTTCTGTTTAAACGGGATAACGTTTTAATATTCGAATAAGAATATGTAGCGACCCCTGTCAGCTACATAGTTCAGACACCGAATGGATAGATGGCGCTGCAATAGATCAACACTACATTCAGACCTATCCACATACAAATCTACATCGCGCTAGTGGAGTTTGTTCTCAGATTCACATATATACAAGATTCCAACATCAACAGTCGGACCGCGGTCCCCAGGCACGATGACCCAGCCTGGCGGAAGATCTTCCCTTTTCAATGGAGGAATCATCCACCTTGTTCCTCCATAGTGGTGACCCCGACGTGATGGATGGGAAACTTCCAATCCCTCCATTCACTGAATATAACCATACTTCTGAGCATTACAACGCTCATCACTCCGCATCAGCATCAAGTCTCTGCCGTCAACACAGCAAGCCAACATCGCCTCAATCAGGTCCAACGCAGCCGACGCACCGTGCTTCCTGGTCCTGCAAGGCACAACCCAGCGGCAACTCATCGCCAGCACAGTTCCACTGCAGCACACGCCCGGATCATCTCCTCCGGCGTGGCGGTCTCTGCACTACGTGGACTTCATGGCTCAACCGTCGCAGCAACCTCGCTCTGTCTCGACTCACCGCAGACAACAGCGCAGCACTGGCACTTGCAAGCATTACGCACTGACGCAACAACAGATCGACCTCTGGTCTAGGAAGGGAGTGATGTAGCGACCCCTGTCAGCTACATAGTTCAGACACCGAATGGATAGATGGCGCTGCAATAGATCAACACTACATTCAGACCTATCCACATACAAATCTACATCGCGCTAGTGGAGTTTGTTCTCAGATTCACATATATACAAGATTCCAACATCAACAGTCGGACCGCGGTCCCCAGGCACGATGACCCAGCCTGGCGGAAGATCTTCCCTTTTCAATGGAGGAATCATCCACCTTGTTCCTCCATAGTGGTGACCCCGACGTGATGGATGGGAAACTTCCAATCCCTCCATTCACGTCGGGGTCACCACTATGGAGGAACAAGGTGGATGATTCCTCCATTGAAAAGGGAAGATCTTCCGCCAGGCTGGGTCATCGTGCCTGGGGACCGCGGTCCGACTGTTGATGTTGGAATCTTGTATATATGTGAATCTGAGAACAAACTCCACTAGCGCGATGTAGATTTGTATGTGGATAGGTCTGAATGTAGTGTTGATCTATTGCAGCGCCATCTATCCATTCGGTGTCTGAACTATGTAGCTGACAGGGGTCGCTACATCACTCCCTTCCTAGACCAGAGGTCGATCTGTTGTTGCGTCAGTGCGTAATGCTTGCAAGTGCCAGTGCTGCGCTGTTGTCTGCGGTGAGTCGAGACAGAGCGAGGTTGCTGCGACGGTTGAGCCATGAAGTCCACGTAGTGCAGAGACCGCCACGCCGGAGGAGATGATCCGGGCGTGTGCTGCAGTGGAACTGTGCTGGCGATGAGTTGCCGCTGGGTTGTGCCTTGCAGGACCAGGAAGCACGGTGCGTCGGCTGCGTTGGACCTGATTGAGGCGATGTTGGCTTGCTGTGTTGACGGCAGAGACTTGATGCTGATGCGGAGTGATGAGCGTTGTAATGCTCAGAAGTATGGTTATATTCAGTGAATGGAGGGATTGGAAGTTTCCCATCCATCACGTCGGGGTCACCACTATGGAGGAACAAGGTGGATGATTCCTCCATTGAAAAGGGAAGATCTTCCGCCAGGCTGGGTCATCGTGCCTGGGGACCGCGGTCCGACTGTTGATGTTGGAATCTTGTATATATGTGAATCTGAGAACAAACTCCACTAGCGCGATGTAGATTTGTATGTGGATAGGTCTGAATGTAGTGTTGATCTATTGCAGCGCCATCTATCCATTCGGTGTCTGAACTATGTAGCTGACAGGGGTCGCTACAGAATATATTGCTTTATTTTTGTATTTCGCATTCCTTCCTTAAGGACCGCAAAATTTTGAAAAATATAGCATTAGTATACATATAATATACTGAATCATAGATTAAACAGATGAACTTTATTGCGAAAATATAAGGTTCATTTTCATATCTCTCTGGCTGCTGTCACTCGCACCAAGCTACAAACTAAATAGAAGTATAATATTTGTATTTCGCATTCATTTCTTATATGGACCGCTAAAATAAAAGTCTAGTAATTATTTATATTCTCTTTGGTATCTCTTACTGCCGAATATCGATGAAAAGAATCATTTCCATATTTTGTAAACAAACATAATTATTATATTTTTTTTATATAATTATAAATACCTAATTTGGCAAAAATATAGCCTTTGCCAAATTAGGTATTTACACGAATTATCAAATTAAATGATATAAGTATTTTTATTAACAGCTCAAAGTTATTTTTATATAGCTTTAATACGTTTTAACAGTAATCAAAATAAAAATAGCACATCACTATACACCCTCACTTCAGGGATGCCGTATATAAAATTAATATTCTACAAATTAATTACAATAAAATAGAAACTGATTTACACCACGTTATGCAGCTGATAGAGTATAAAATATAGACTGGAATTAAATGAGGAAAATAAAATCATTCAATTTAAAAAATATGCTCCCTTTTATTTTTTATTGAAAATGAACGCGTCTTTAACATTACGTTCCATTGCTCAAATCAAGCAAACTAATATTATTTTTTTGTATTCATAATACCTATTCGTTTCCAATTTATTTATTAGGATATCGTTGTCATAAAGTAGTCATACTTATGTTATGTGAGATATCATAATTAATATTATAATTTATATTGGTGACTTACTGGAAAAATGTTTCTTTTCACAAAATTGTTATTTTGTCAATGATAACTGTCAGTCAATCAAGTTGTCAACAGCTGTCATTTGTTTTGATTTGATCAAACTAACCTAAAAAATCTTCTTGAGTAAACCCTGTTAAAATTCTTATAGAAAATACGCTGTTAATAACATAAAAAGTGACACTCCACACACAAGACACCAAATCATTTACGATGAATATAGCTAATAAACTTTGTACAATACGACATGGTAACATCGCAAGAAACTTTTACCGAAAATTTCATTTAACTTCAATAAAATTCCAATCTTCACAAACAGCGCAACCTCAGGTCCAAGAAGAGAAGTTCGACTTCGAGGACTTAAAAGTATTGGAGCGCACCGAGCGTCGTAAAGCAAAAATTTCGCCATTCATGAAAAACGTTTTTATATCGGATTTTAATCGAGAATTACTCGCTTATCCGGAGATACTAAACAAAGAAGAGACTGAAAACTTAGAAAACCGAATAACTGCTATTGAAAAAGTATTTAAAGACGCGGAGAAAACAAGAAATGATCGTGTAGAAACTCTCAAACAAACGAGAATGTATGCGGCACCGGTTTCTTTGACTAAAAATGGGTTAGCAGTTAATAAGACTGAAAGTTTAAGGTATTTAGAAGCTATAGCGTCGGATTATGAGCTCGGACAGGAGCTGAGTGACCACTGGGTTAGTTTAGAAGCTCTGAAGTTGGGGTTAACGGAGGAACAATACAACGGGGTTATAGATGATCTTATTTCTGGTGATAAGACTGTAGCTCTGTGCATTAAGGAAAGGATAGCTGAGAGGGTCTCTCAGGCTGACTTTAGAACCTTTGCGGAGATGGACGGACAGGGTAATTCACAGATTTTTTCATAAAATTAACATATATTGTGTCAAATATAAGATTTTCTATGTCAGTCAATTTTATGCTTCCAAATCAATTCAATGAATGAATGAACTTGACAAAAAAAATACTTTTCGCAGAAAAAGAGTTTACTTTGGATTCTGTTTACTTTGTGCAAATTTCACTTCTTTCCATTTTATTTTATTATTACGCACAGCACATAACTGGATAGGATATATATTTATCTATACTAATTTTATAAAGACAATGTTTGTAGGTTTGTTTGTCTTATTTTCAAATGTAGCTGGGAATCTCCAGAGGTTCTGGTCTGATTCTGAACATTCTTTCACTATTCCAAAGCTACATTGTCTCTGAGTGCTATAGGCTACTTTTTATCCCAGGAACGTTGACACTGGGAAACGACTATTCTAAAGTTAAAACATAACTTATTCTACAGGTGTGTGGCATATATCAGGAGAGAAAGTATGTCAGAAATCTAACGGATACCTCCTAGTGCTAAGCTCCGTGGAAGCTACACGTCTGAAAGCCTTCCTCATTCACCCAGGAGCTCGAGGAGTCAACTTTGACGGCAACTTTGTATCTTTTATGAATACACCAGGTGAATTGTACATTCCTTGTATGTTACCATACCAGTCTGTGATGATGTGGCCGATGGTGGTAAGCACACAAAGCCTCGAGGGAAACTAGCTCTCAAGTGCAGCCGTTAGAACACACTGGAAGGTGCTTGGCAACAGATTTTCAACTAGAGGGTGGTAGCCAGCCAAACAGCTACTACAAAGTACCTTTCCACCATGCTATGGTTTCCTGAGGTTCATATGGATTCGGCCCCGCAACCTTCTTTTCTTTTTAAAAGCTTTTATTTACTTTCACCTGTCCTGTCGTCTGTAATGGAATTTTGCAAGTTAAATTTGACCCACTTTCCGGTTTCTGATTGAGCTGAAATATTTCACGAATATACAAATCGTATGATAATTCAATATTATGATGACGTGGAGCTGATCTGATGATGGAGCTGAAAGGTGGCCATAGGGAATCTGAAATTCAACGACACAACGTCGTGTTTGGACTCATTGGAACCGTCTTAACGAGTAGTTGAAGACTGTGCAAAAAAGGACGCTTAAAAGCTTGTACCAAAAATTAAATTTTTGAGAGAACCTTTTTTCTAAGAGGTGTCATGGTACCAGGTACTCCCCTGGACATGATATCGGAGTCCCGGCTGGCGTGCACGCTGGGAGCGTCCCGACTGCACGCAGCGCTGCTGTCCCGCTGCCGGCTGCAACGTGCCGTCGATACTGTGATCGAATATGTCTTGCCTAGGGCTTTTGGCGGTAAGATTTTATAAATATATACTTAGGTATAGGTATTTTATGAACCCTTAAGGCGAAAAGATGTTTCTAGATTAAGTTTTTCTCTGCATTCTTTGTTGCAAGAGATTTGTAAAAAGAATTTTTTCTTTTCATTAGGTAACGTCAGAAAATCGTAAATATGCCCCTCTTTAAAATTAAAAACTTTTTAAAGATATTTTTCTTTTTCAACAGGTAAACCGCTATCCGAGCTTTCATCAATCCGTTCGACAATAGGCAAAGCGCTGGTGAACATATATGCTTCAGAAAGCGCTGAGTATTTCACTGCTGGTCTCCTCGATGGATATATAGAGCCTGATGCTGAACTAGAACTAGCCATGTGCAGGTACAGTATGACACAACTTAGATGTAGCATCGGCAAACCGTCTACACTTCACTTCCGATTTACACAACAAATCATTCATTATCGCGCCATTCAACGTTCAACAAGATCATTTTCGCCTAAAGAACTAATAAACATGGGTAATGTTGTAGACGCACTCTTTTCGGGAATGATCGATTTTACGAATTTTGCTGATGCTTCATCTAAGTTGTGTCATACAGATTTATCTTTTAGGTGGATGGTTCGTTGTTTGAATTTTTTAAGCGGAATCACACAATGCAGCACCGATCACAAGTATGACTTGTGTGGCAGCCACCGTTGTCTTCCATAATGGAATTATACGTGTTTCTTTGATGTCCCATGAATCTAAGGTTGTAATGCTATAAGTAAAAATAATACAAAATGTCCTAGAACAAGTGTCCCAAAATTGTATGACATGGTGCTAAGGAATTTGAGTTAAGGGATATTAAAAGAAACACGTTGTATAGAAACTTAAGTTGATCTATAATTCGATTTTTAATACAAACTCGCACAAACCAGCCCCCACAAGCAGTACTTATTCACAAGTATGACTCATGTGGCAGCCCCCGTTTCTCTTCCATATTGGAATTATATAGAAACTTTAGGGGGATGGTCAGCAGTCAGCCCCCACAAGCAGCACTTATTCACAAGTATGACTCATGTGGCAGCCCCCCTTTCTCTTCCATATTGGAATTATACAGAAACTTTTTATCCCTCGAGAACGCGGGTGAAACCGCGGGGCGGAAGCTAATCATACTAAAAAGTTTGTCAGTATGTATCTTTGTTGCTCTTTCACGTAAAAACTACTGAACGGATTTGGATGGAAATTGGCACATAGATAGATCATACCCTGGAATAATATATAGGCTACTTTTTATCCCGGAAAAACATGAGATACCTCGCGAACGCGGGTGAAACCGCAGGGGACAGAGTCTGAAATAAAGACTTTTTGATAAGTGTAATCCAATCAAATAAAAGCCATAACTCAAAGTCTTAAGGTTGAAAATCCAATAGGAACTTCATAGCGAACCACGGCGTGACCTCGATACTGAATCTGCTGACCATACCGGCATTGGACAAGGAACAAGAATGCAAGCAGCTGTTGGATGATATGAGGACCTTAACAACACGCGGGGAGTCTCTGGATAGCGTCAATATGTATATAGGTACGTGTTAATGGTGCCGATTCTGTTGTTTACGAACTTAACTAATATTAGACAAGTCATCTCTCTTTCATTTTAAACTTATTGAAAAAAGATAGAACATTTTTAATGCTGTCAGTTTAATCCATACCGTCGTAATGTACGGGTAAATAGTCGTGACCAATAAAGACCGCGCTTAAATTCACGTTGAAATGTGTGATCGGATTAAACTGACAGGACTAAAATATCTTGCATTCCTTTCTTATATTTACTATTAGAAAGAGATATAGTGAGATTAAATTTATTTTAGTTCGTAAACAACCGAATCGGCACTATTGTCAAAATTTAATTATCTAATTAAAGAAAGGTGTGATAGGGTAGTTCCTGACATATCAAATCAGCTACTTTTTAATAAATGTTATAACGATAGTTTATATGGAACTAGCTGACCCGGCAGCCGTTGTCCTGCCCTGAGAACAAAAATAAAACTGGGACCGTGGTCAGTGATGATGTGGCCGATGGTAAGCACACAAAGCCTAGAAGGGAACTGGCTCTCAAGTGCAGCTGTCGGAAGGTAGGAACACACACCGTAGGGACTTTGCGATATATTTTCATCTACCACCGTGCTCCGTGCTATGGTTTCCTCAAGATGTTATCCTTCACCGAAAACTGAAGCTAAATATAATATAATTAATCAGTAAATATACTACCATTCTTGTCGCAAATAACATGTTGATAACTTACGACCTATAACTGAGCTGCAATTAGCAAAAAAACGTGATAAAATTTGAATTTCGCGCTCCAACCGAACGTTTCACCTTAAATATGTTTTCTTTACAGCTCTAAACGGCATCCACCACGCCGGCAAAGTGATGTCGGAAGAAGTTAAAAAAGTCAGAAATCCACTTATGAATCCGTCTTTTATATTCAAAAAAGTGCTATCCAACAGACTCCAGGTAAGTTTGTGTTTGTTAACCTCCTTAAGAAAAGGAGGAGGTTATCTATACGGCTGTATGTATTTTTCTTTTTAATTTTTGTTCACGGTTAACTTTTTTGCTTATGAGCTGATTTAAATAATTATTTTTGCGTTGAGTTCTGTATAGCTCAAGGTGGTCCCATATTTTATTGTCTTTAAAGGAAGTTTTACTCTATTTTAATGTTGGTTATTTCTACACTAGTTTCTAGTATCGATTTTTGGCAGAAACCGAAGCCGATTAATCGGCTATCGCCAAATCCTTCGGCCGAGGCTTAATAACCAGTTTAGGGACGTTTGTCCTAGACGAGAATCAAAGCCACGACCTTAACGTATCTTAAGGCGATGCTATACGTGAAATGATGATTCTAAAATGCGTTTATCTCTGTATTCTTTGTTATGGATATGTGACGGGGAATAGATTTTATAAAAAGTTTCAGAAAAAAATCGTAAATATGCCCCTTTTTAAAACTAAGAATGCATTCTTCTCTTATTTGGGCCATCCAAATAACTTGAAAAATAGTGGTGCCGATTCTGTTGTTTACAAACTAAAATAAATTTAATCTCACTATATCTCTTTCTAATAGTAAATATAAGAAAGGGATGCAAGATATTTTAGTCCTGTCAGTTTACTCCGATCACACATTTCAACGTGTATTTAAGCGCGATCTTTATTGGTCACGACTATTTACCCGTACATTACGACGGTATGGATTAAACTGACAGCATTAAAAATGTTATATCTTTTTTCAATAAGGTTAAAATGAAAGAGAGGTGACTTGTCTAATATTAGTTAAGTTCGTAAACAACAGAATCGGTACCATTAACATACTTTCTGAAATCCATTAGAAAGGGAATAGTTTTCTTACTTAAAAAAAAGGCTTAGTTTATTTTTAAATAACATAAAACCGTCTTTTTTACTAAAATTACGTCTCTCCTGTGTCGCTTGTCTCCGTCAGAAATCCATTATTTCAGAATGTATGTTAATATTTTTCAAGTTATTTGGATGGCATACGCAGAGAGCCTCTTCTTAACCAACGTATCTGATTCAAATATGGTTTTAGGAGAAAGACGATCCAAAACTTAACTTATTCCTGGCGGAGCACCTCCATCCGTCTTTGAAGCCACCTGCAGATCAGCTGGAGTACTGCGTGCTCAGGATGAGGTTCGCGTGTGAAACCCTCATGTCGAGACATGGAGTCAACGTGGCTTCAGCATACACGTGGGTACAGAACGACTTCTTAATCACTGTCAAGTGTATTCCGAACCGGTAGTAGAGTCTAAAAATTGTAACTGTTGACATTCATAAGTGCCTTATTAGGGCCTAAACTGAATAAATGAGTTTTTGATTTTGATTTTGTCCAAATATAGGTACAGGATGATTTTTAAATGGTTTTTTAGCCCAAATTATACGAGTAGTATGCATTTCAAAATTTCAGGCGCCTGAGTAGGTACTACCATAACGAAGTTATGGCAATTTTTAGGGCTTCGTAGTTCACGTCTGGAACCCTTATAGTTTCGTCATGTCCGTCCGTCCGTCCTCGGCTTACCTTCCAAACGGTTAGTGCTAGAAAGATGAAACTTTGTTTGGATATGTGTATTTACACGTCGACAAAGTGCTAAAATAAAATCATGAAAAATATTTTTTATATGAAAAAAATCATGATGGTATGGTGTGATGAAATTTAAAGGAAAACTATAACGGATTAGATAACTATGTTAGTTCTGGAGTTATATAGACCTAATTAGAGGAATACTTCGTACAATAATAACGAAATAATTAGTAAACATGTAAAATATTAAAAATAAAATCATAACAATTATCTATTGGACACGATCTTCTAAGTTCACGTGCCATTATGGCACGCACTTGGCCGTTTTTTTTTTATGTCATATGGTTGATAAACAGGCAGGCGGTCCATCTGATGATAAGTGGTTACCGTCGCCTATCGCCATTGGCAATACCTCTGGTCTTAATGGACTTTTTTGTGTTGTTTTAGTTAAATATGACATTTTTTTATATTTCCAAATTTTTCAGTGAATTAGACAGACTGGCACAAGCGGCGACAGAAATATTAGTTATGACCGCAGTTTTGGCAAGGGCATCCAGGTGAGAATACTAAGCCTTACTACAGTTAAAGAAAAATAAACCTTATTACATATGTCATACAATATATGAATCATTATTACCTGAAATGAACTTTATTGCAAAAGTATAAGGCTCATTTTCGTATTGGGTGATTTTTCAATCACCGGCCAAAATTTTAAGGAATTATTGTAGTCATCATTATGAACAACTTTTACTATGGGACCAACCCCGAAATGATGAAAAAAAATTCAAACTTTTCATACAAAATATCAATCTTGTTCGGTCAAAAAAAAAACCTACAGTAATCCCTGAAAATTTGGACGGTGATTAAAAAATCACCCTGTATATCTCTATGGCTACTCTGTCTGTTTATAATCATTGTAAAAACGACCCTAAATACTTTCAATTACAGATCATATTGCATTGGACTAAGAAATGCGGAACTCGAAATGAAACTCGCGGCGTGTTTCGTTGAAAAAGCGAAAGATAGAGTGAGAAAGCTAATAAAAGAGATAGATGATGGAGAATATATTAACCTAGATCATTTTACCATTCAATTCGGTAAACGGATAGTTGAGGGAAAATCCGGGGTAGTTGAAAAACCTACTGCCAGGTCGTTCTGGTAGTTATATCTTTACAATGAGGGGGGGAATGGGTTTTAACGCTTTTCTCTGCCACCAGAATGTCGATATTTTGGTCTGAAATGGCAAATTTCATGACGTGGCTACCTTCAACCTTTTTTCTTAAAATAGGCTTATTTGATCGTCACCATGGCAAACGCCGCAAACTGCCTACATTACGCGCGGTATGGACACTCCATTAAAATTATTGGGAGGCAAACTGGAGGCAAACAGTCTGCTGCTAACTGTGAGCCTATTGACATGCCCTAATGGTCACGACTATTACCCTAAAAAAATGTCAGATCTAAATATCTCCTATCCTTTTTCAATGATGTTTGTAAGAAAGAAATGCGACATAATAGGGAATGTGCATGAATTTTTTTTTGGTTTACTAAAAGCTCATTCGTTCAAGAAACAGTAAGAAAAAAGAATATTTCGGACAACTATAAAAATAACCCAGATATAAGCCATCAAAGGTTTATTCCTATCTCTTTCTAGCAACACAGAATTTAGCATGGAGTTTATATGTATAACCGTCACGGTATATGACGTCACATTTTATGTCCGATCTCTCTGTCTAATTAGTAGTTTAAAATGCTTATATCTTCAGTGTTTCTTGACCGATTTTAATTTCACATTTTGAAACACTTTTTTACGGTATTTTCATATTTTATTATGAAATGCGATTAAAAAAAACATGCATAATCCCTATTAAAATTACTTTAGTTCGTAAATAATAGAGTCGTCATAACGATTAATGAAAAATTTAATTAACCCTTTAAAACAGGGTGTAGCTAAAATATTGAAGCTGGTTATGTCAAAGTATGGAAGATTAGTTATATTTATTTTGTAAATAAAATACATTAATTGTTTTTGTAATTTTTATTTCTCCTAAAATCTACGATAAAACACTCAATTCTTAGTAAAGACAATCTATAGGTTATCTTTGCGTCTAATAGAACAGAAATAGTAACTTTTTTTTTCACTATATGTAGGCCAATTTTTGACCACAATGTCACCGTTGTGGTAAGCAAACAAAGCCTAGAAGGGAACTCAAGGCTCTCAAGGGCTCTCAAGTGCAGCTGTCGGAAAACACCGGAATGTGCTTGGCGACAGCTTTCCAACTTGAAGGTGGAGCCAACCACCAAATAGGCTATAGCTATATCAATAGCTTATTTATATTGCCTTTTTTTAGGGTTCCGTACCCAAAGGGTTAAACAGGACCCTATTACTAAGACTCCGCTGTCTGTCTGTCACCAGGCTGTATCTCATGAACCGTGATAGTTAGACAGTTGACATTTTCACAGATTATGTATTTCTGTTGCCGCCATGACAACAGATACTAAAATACAGAATAAAATAAATTATTTAAGGGGGCTCCCGTACAATAAACATTATTTTTTCCTTTTACAACCACTTTATATTCTACAATTGATACGGAACCCTAAATGTGCGAAGTACAACACTCACTTGCCGGTTTTATTTTTTACTTAATTTAATTTAAGGTTTGTACTCTCCTTTGGGGTATACACTAATGTAAGAGACACCCTTCTCTGAAGCTGGCTTGAAACTATCACCTATTGTAACACGCCTACCAACCTCACCTTTGACCTCTTCAATCCTACCAACATCACCACGTTTGCCAAACTTTTCCCGCTTTCTCAACTTAGCGACGCCGTCAGACATTTTCTGTGTCAACTTTTTTTCTTTTGATTCAGCAAAGGGTTTTGGTTTTTCTATTGTCGCGTCTATGGTTTGGACTTTATTTTTCTCTTTCCGTTTGTAGTAGAATACTTCCCAGGCTAATGTTATCATGGCTAGGCCCAAGCCGAATAGTGTTGCAATGAAGACTCCGCCTAAAAGAACAAACAACTTTATGCTGAGTCAGGGCCATGTTTCTACTCCGCTACACACGACATCATATTATACTCGGCATATGACGTCAAGACTTGTTACCAATAGGCATTAAGTCGTGGAGAACAATTTCCCTAGTTTTGTCCTGTCTATTACTTCTATAAATATCTTTGGTCTTACCTAAACTCTCAAGAGTTATTCCCTCGGATTCATCAGCATCAGGACAGGCTTGTCTCGCAGACTCATTCCAGTACCTAAATGGAATAAATGGTATAGTCTGGGTGTAATTATCTGTTTAAGTATGTATTTACAAAATAAAAACCGGACAAGTGCGAGTCTGACTCGCGCACCGAGGGTTCCGTAACTTAACTTTGTAATTGAGTGTAACTAAAAATTTATGCTTTTCGCAATTTTTCCTCTATCTGTGCTATAAGACGTAGCTTCGTACCAAATTTCAAGATTCAGAGTTCACGGGAAGTACCCTGTAGGTTTTGATTCCCTTGCGAGTGTCGAGAACTAGAAGTATGTTTTTTTCACAGCTCTAAGGGACAGTAGACCTGAGTATTTGATATGAATTTCAGCTTGATACCTCCACACGTTCCTAAGAAAAAGGGTCCAGACAGACAGACGGGCAACAAAGTGACCCCCTATGGATTCCGTTTTTACCTTTTGAGGTACGAAACAATAAAAAGAATAGTTTATATAGAACATAATATATCAGTTATCTGGTTATCCATAGTACAAGCTCTGCTTAGTTTGGGATCAGATAACCGTGTGTGAAGAATGTCCCAGGATATTTATTATGATTATCTTGGGAATAGATACACTAATGCTGAGTTTGTTGCCGGAGTCTTCTCAGTAAGTGTATATGGAACCGGTAGTAGAGTCTATTGTAAAACTGTAACTATCGACGTTCATAAGTGCCTTAACAGGGCCTAAACTGAATAAATGAGTTTTTGATTTTGACTAACTAAACATTCTCTTGGAAGTAAAAGGCCCCGCTGATGCGACTTCTAGATTAATCCACTGCAAATCAATGATCAGATCAAGACTTACTTCCCCGCCAACTGCTCCAAGAATCTCTCCTTTTGCAGCTCCAGCAGTGCTCTGGAGACGTCCTCCTGCAGCCTGGACCCTTGTTGCACTGCTATAGCATATGGCTGCTCCGCGAACACTTCGCCCACTTCAGTCAGATTGCAGTTACGTGTTACTTCATATCTGATGGGGAAATGACATTAAAAAATATCCTTTGATATTCTTCGCGATGGATGACATACACCGGCGAATCGTTTTCGTACACTTCACTTCCGATTTACACAACAAATAAAAATAATTCAGTATCGCGCCATTCAACGTTCAACAAGATCATTTTCGCCGATCATTTTTTAACTCATGAGTAATGTTGTAGGCGCACTCTTTTCGAGAACGATCGATTTTACGAAGTTAGCCGATGCTTCATCTAAGTTGTGTCATACTATACCGTATTAGGTACTAAGGCTGAGATCTATAGAGCGTACTTGACTTTGCTCAGACTTTACCGTACAAAGTCGGTATTTAAAATGCAATCTTGGAATCTCTCTGAGTGTGTGCTAAGCAAAGCCTAAGTGCACCTCGACGACTTACCAAAAACAAATTAAAACACACAAATATTTACTTTATTACGTAGGTTTATACCCTAAGTCAAATCTGAGCAAAGTCTAAGCACGCTCTATAGATCTCAGCCTAAGATTCTGCTGTCTGTCCGTCTGTCACCAGGCTGTATCTCATGATCCGTGATAGTTAGACAGTTGAAATTTTCACATAATATGATGTATTTCTGTTGGCGCTATTTCAGCAAATAATAAGCTAGTGGTGAAATTATGGTTAAATAGGTACATTAACTTTGAGATTTTATAATGTGACTTACTTAATTTCAGCTGAATCATGAATAAAAGCAAAATCAGCGTCAGTGTGGTCGTTTACTTGATCAAAACCTGTTTTCGCATCTGCTACTGGAACTGTGAACAAAATTAAATGATCCTTCATACTTTTTTTTTTATACTACTAAGGTAGCAAGCAAGCATACGGCCCACCTGATGGTAAGTGGTTACCGTCGCCTATTGCCATTTGCAATACCAGAGATATTGCCAATGTATTGCTGACCTGTTAAAATGCCGAGAAGGCAAACTGGCTCTCAAGTGCAATTTCCGGAATACACCGGTAGGTGCTTGGCGACAAATTTTCAACTTGAGGGTGGTAGCCAGCCAGGCGGGCACTGCAAAGTACCCTACCACCGTGCTATGGTTTCCTCACGATGTTTTCCTTCACCGAAAGCTCAAGCTCATTGTAGGATTCGAACCCACGACCTTCGTCGCGGCATCCGACGTCACTATCACTGAGCTATTATCGCCTTATAGCATCATTCACATTCATACTATACTAGCTTCCGCCCTGCGGTATCACCCGCATACCTAGCCACCCAACCTACACGCCCTCCCGTATACTCCGTATCCATAGACCAAGGCAAGCCGTCTGCGAGCCGGATGACCCTATTACATTAGCTTAGATCGAAGCTGACGAAGCTCGTAAAAGTATACAACACACAACCGATCACGCTACCGTCCTCGTCGGCGAGGACCGCCGCGACGTCCCTATCAGTCTCGTCCCGTTCAAGCGGCCCGAGCTGCCTACAGTCATCCGACCGCCCCCAATTAGTCTTAACTCGTACTAAGTCGGGGAGGACTCCCCCGATAACGCCCTGAGCCGAAGTTCGTATCCCATTCGGGGGTGCCCTCAGGCGTAGTTACCTAAAATCATCCCCGGCTGAGAGCCCTCTACGCGCGCCGATTTATCCGGTAAGGTTGATGCAGCCATCAGAGGCCACCGCGCAGTAGGACTATCATATTGTTAACATAAATAATAATGAAATGTAAACCACAAAAGATCTGCCTTTTTTTAGCCTTGCTGTGTTTCTTGCTGGAGACTTCTCATTTTACGTGTATATGGAACCGATGTTAGAATCAATTGTAACTGTCGACATACATAAGTGCCATAACAGGACCTAGTTGGGACCTAAAATGAATAATTAGGTACTTGAAGTTTTGAGTTTGAACTAGCGGTTAGATTGGTACTTACCAGAAGCGTTGATAGCCAATAGAATGTGACCGTACTGCTCTCTGATTGGGTAGTCCCACACTCTGTACTGTGATTGGTCTGATGTCGCGTTAAGTGTTATTTCTTTCCATACTCTGAAATCATAAATATTCATTAGGCTATCAATACAGGGACTTGTCCCGCGCTTTGGCTGTCGCCTGTCGCCAAAGATGGCGGATGATAAACAGCTATTTTGTAACAATTTTTTGGTATTGATTGTAACCTTAAATGTGCAAATACTTTGAATTAGAGACCGACCAATTAGGGACGGTTCACATTGTGATTAGTTATAAAATCGGAACCCATGGGGTTCTTCAAGTAGGGTGCGAAGAGATTCTTGCAGGGTCGGTAACACGCGAGTGATACCCCTGGTGTTGCAAGCGTCCATGGGCTGCGGTAACCACTTACCATCAGGTGAGACGTAGGTATGCTAGTTTGCTGCTATAAAAAAAAATTGTTGCGTTATCTGACTGAGTTGTATTTTTCAAGTGAGAGTGGTAGGTCAAATCCTAAAGTAGGTTATAGAGAATAACAAAAAATGCTGATTGCTCATCGTAGGATTCGATCCCGCGACCTTCTGCATTCGAAGTCACTACCACTGAGCTATTTCGCCATACATAAAATTTGGAGGGTATAATATTTGTACAGTGTTTTTCGAAAAACGATTCTTAAGAGGGTTAAATTGAATTTAACCAATAAAGGTGCATTGCTCACCGGTACAGCGTATCTTCAGCAAACTTCATGTTGATAAAATATTGGTGGATGGACGAGCTCTCTACCACCGTGTAGTTGATCCTGGACTGTCGAGCAAGCTGTTCCAGTGAAGATACTGGCGTCTGAAGACAGAAAGGTAGGAGGGAATATGCATGTTTTTTTTTATCGCACTTCATAACAAAGTATGAAATTACTGTAAAAAAGATGTCAATACGTAAAATTAAAATTAAATTTGGCCAAGAAACAGGGAAAATATGCTTTTTAAATCTATACTAATAATAAAGCTGAAGAGTTTCTTTGTTTGAACGCGCTAATCTCTGAAGTTACTGGTCCGATTCCAAAAATTCTTTCACTAATAGGAAGCTATATTATCCCCGAAGGTTATAGGCTACTTTTTATCCCGGGAACGCGAGTGAAACCGCGGGGAACAGCTAGTTACTAATAAGACAGAGAGATCGGACATAAGATGTGACGCCATAATACTATAACGGCCATATAAACTCCAAGCTAAATTCTGTTTTGCTAGAAAGAGATAGGAATCAATCTTTGATGGCTTTATAGTTATCCGAATTTTTTTTTCTTACTGCTTCTTAAGGGTAAACCTTCGGTTGAAGCGCGAAATTCTTTTATCAACATAATCTTCCAAGGTATATTAGTAACATTTTCATGAAATAGTCGTATATGTCAGTAATATACCTTGGATGAATATGTCGATGATTTCTTTTGTTATTAATCAGTAAATATACTACCATTCTTCTCGCAAATAACATGTTGATAACTTACGACCTATAACTGAGCTGCAATTTGCAAAAAACGTGATAAAATTTTAATTTCGCTCTCCAACCAACGCCTCCACCTTAAGTGAATTAGCTTTTATTAAAGCAAAAAAATATCATGCATGTTCTCCATTCTAATGTGTAATTTTTGCATGCCTATTAATTTATGTCTATGTGTTAAAAATTTAAAGTACTATGTACTCTACCTACTAATTACTATATAATTTTATAATTAGTATTTTTCTTGCAATTTACACTTAGAAAAAAAAAACTACCTGCATTCTCTCAACAGTAAGAAAGGCAGCCAGGTTAGCTGTGAAGGTAGCCAGCATAAGGACCACGAAGAGCCAATAAGCTGCAACCAGGGTCCGTCCTGACAGAGCCTTTGGAGCCTCACCACCGCCTTGAGGCGTGAAGGAGGTCAGGGCAAACCAGAAGCTTTCTTTTAAGGTGAATTCTCTGAAATTTTATTGACTTAAACATTGTTTGTCCCTTCTTTATACAACTTATGGGCCAAGAATTTCATTTTTAGAGGTAGGTAGGTAGTTTAATGGTTTAAAAATTAAATTAAAACACTATCAAAAAACATACTTATGTAAATTAATATAACTCGATACTGGCAAATGCAAAAAACAAATATTTTAACAAAGGATTTAGTTGCCATATTCTAAATATATAAAAAGAAAACGTGACTGATCTATCAACGCACAGCTCAAACCACTCACTGGAAGGATCGAGCTAAAAGGCATATATAAATAGTTAAAAATAACAAGAATAATACAATACATAACTTGACACTGGCAATACACAAACCGTGTGATGCGAAAGTTTTAAAACTTACCTGCATGGATAAGGATAGGCCTCAGGGTTGTTCCTGGCAGAATATGGGGAGTATTTATCCAGCAGCCATATCATTATACCAGTGAGGACTAGGGCTGCGACGATGCTCAGCCACACCTCAGTTCGGAGGACTGTCATGAACTTGAAGAGAGAAGTCTTTCGAGTTGGCTTCCGAATCACTAAAATAATATGAACAGGTGACCAAAGAGCTATTCAACGAGGTAACGTCGCCAGTTTTTGGGAAACCCTGGCTGCAGGTGGCGATTTTTTTTTTATTGAAAGGACTAAAGTTGGTAGCCTCTTATGGCTACATCAACCTTACAGGACAGTTCGGCGACCACAGAGGGCTCTCAGCCTGGTGGCGATGTAAACGCGGTTTATTATTTACTAGCTGTTCCCCACGGCTTCACTCGCATTCCCGCGATAAAAAGTAGCCTATAATCTGCGGAGATAATGTAGCTTCCTATAAGTGAAAGAATTTTTCGAATCGGACCTGTAACACCGGAGATTAGCGCGTTCAAACAAACAAACTCTTCAGCTTTATTATTAGTACATATAGATTATTATCTCACTAAGATAAGTACTTTCAAAAACGACACGAAACGTTTAGGTTGTCTCTCTCACACTTACCAATAAGTATTCCCGTTTGTTCAAAATATGGTGCGACAAAATCAATGACTTCTTCCCTCTCAGCTGTCATTGTTAAAGCGCCCACAGCAATATCAGTCTCCTGTCACAAGTGATTTAGGTTCAAAATTCTGTAGCAACATTATCAGCAACATAGATTCTCACTACAATTTTTTTTTATGACAGATGGTTGACAAGCAGGCAGGCGGTCCACCGGATGGTAAGTGGTTACCGTCGCCTATCGCCATTCGCAATACCAGAGGTATAGTTAATGTGTTGCCGATCTGTTACAATGCCAAGAAGGCAAATGGCTCTCAAGTGCAATTGCCAGAACACACCGTTAGTGCTTGGCGACAGATTTTCAACTTGAGAGTGGTAGCTAACCAGGCGAGTACTACAAACTGTTTCAATGGTTTCCTCACGATGTTTTCCTTCACCGAAAGCTCAAGCTCATTGTAGGATTCGAACCCACGACCTTCGTCGCGGCATCCGACGTCACTACCACTGAGCTATCATCGCCATAAATCCATTGGATAGATTCTACATCGCGCTAACGAAATCTCAGCACTCGGCATATACACATACAGGCTGAATTTTTTTAACTGTAAGTACCTGGAGGTACTCTAAATACTGAAAATTCCACCCTGCATAAGAGATTTTGTAATGTCAAAATAACAGATTTTTACAAATGTAGGTACTTATAATATACTCGTAGCAAAAAAAATATTATCTGTTTGTTCCGGCTAATCTCCGAAACGGCTGGACCGATTTTGGCGGAACTTTCACTGCATATAGCTTATGTTATAACAAGTAACTTTGATTTCATAAAATTACTACTTTTATTTGAGAAAAAGAATCAGGGTCCCGCAGTGGCGACGGGTGAAATAATGGCGAGGGTAAGCCGTTCAAAAAACACCGATTATTGTATTTTAAGCATAATAAAAGTGGCTTTGAAATGATGAAAATGTGGGACTGGGATTTCTAAAAGGTAAGCCGATGGGAATCGGCTTTTATGGACCTTTCGCCACTGGGGTCCCGTGTAAAAAAGGGTTCCGTCCTCTCCGTTACATTTCAAGTCTACTTACGCCCCTCATGAGATCGCCAACAACGCCATCCCAACTGCCATTTGGCAATTTTTTTCCAAAACTGCCAGATTTTGGCGTCACAATCTCATAATCGAATTCCATCGCCTGCAAATAATTTTTTTATTTATTTTAATTAGCTTCCTAGAAAAGACATACTGGAGTGAATTTCACTTCATAAATAAGAGTAGCTGTTCTCATTGGAGGACGCACTCAACAAAACAAGATCTCACAAACTATCTGCTTATGGTTGACTACTGATTGCAGATTAGCACAGGAGAAAAAAAAAAAGAAATAGCTTCCGCCCCGCTGTTTCATCTGCGTTCCCGAGGAACCTTTTGTTTTCCCGGGATAAAAAGTATCGTATGTATTAATCCAGGTTATAAACTATATGTGTTCCAAATTTCATCCAAATCTGTTGAGTAGTTTTTGCGTGAAAGAGTAACAAACATCCATACATCCATACTAGCGATGGGCGATTGTTACTAAAAACAATCGAATTATTCGATTGTTCAATTTATTCGAATTATTCGAATAACAATCGACTTCCATCGATTGTTCATCGATTGTTAGTACCATAGTATCTACTAGGCTACTATCGACAGCTGCGCGTTGACTGGCCGCCGCCGCCGAATGAATGAATCGACGCCGGTCGATTCATTCGTACGTTGCGTACTTGCGTACACGTATTGCAACTCACTTAACTGTATGGGGTGTTTCCGTTGTTGTGTTTTTATGTAAGGTGCAGAATGGTTACACAATTTACATTTAGTTTTATCACGACCGTCTTCAAAAAATTTCCACTAGCTAACTAACTGTCAACTAGCTTTAGGCATAATTTCAAAAGATAAACAAACAAATTAAGCTAAAACTAACAAAACATAAGCGCGAACTCCCACGGAATGGAACGCGACCTTGACCTACAATCGACCGGGATCAACTAAAACAATCGATCGGGGCGATAGTTCGTCCAATCACAACACAGGGGACGCACGCACCCACCCACACGCGCTCTCCGTCGATTGTAGTACAATCTATACCTACAGCAACGCAAAGCAACTTGCGTTGCGTGTTTCGATTTTCAATTCATTCGATTACTTTTTTTGGAACAATCGCCCATCGCTAATCCATAGGTACTCACAAACATTCGCATTTATAATATTGGCAGAAAAGATTTACGTAATTTATTACCATTATCCCGTTCGTTCCCTTCTAGGCTTTGTCTACTTATCACCTTCGTGAATCACCAGTGGCCTCAGCTGAAAAAGTTCTGTAGTTAACTTCAGCACATACTAAGGCGATGATAGCTCAGTGGTAGTGACGTCTACAATGAACTTGAGCTTTCGGTGAAGGAAAACATCGTGTAGAAACCATAGCACGGTGGTAGGGTACTTTGTAGTACCCGCCTGGCTGGCTACCACCCTCAAGTTGAAAATCTGTCGCCACCTACCGGTGCGTTCCGGCAATTGCACTTGAGAGCCAGTTTGCCTTTTCGGCATTGTAACAGGTCAGCAACACATTGGCAATATCTCTGGTATTGCAAATGGCGATAGGCGACGGTAACCACTTACCATCAGGTGGGCCGTATGCTTGCTTACAACCTTAGTAGTATAAAAAAAACCCAAAATCCTACTAAATAAACGCGAAAGTTTGTGATAATGTACATATGTTTATTAATCTTTCACGTAAAAACTTCTCAACGGATTTTAATGAAAGTTGGCACATAGAATCATATCCTGGAATAACATATAGGCTACTTTTCATCCCTGGAAAACATAAGATCCCTAGGGAAAACTAGTGAAACCGCGGGGTCGAAGCTAGTATCACATTTAGGTATAGTATAGGTTTACTCGTATGTCCCAGGATATTCGTTATTATAATGTTTTGTGTGAATTTGTGTGTTCAATTAAAATTTTTATCTTATCTTCGGCCATCGTCACTGACCACCATGATTGGGACAGAAATATAGTTCAGCGCGCTCACCATCATGATCCCAAACTAAGCAGAGCTTGTACTATGGACAACCAGATAACTGATATACTACATATACTACTTTTTCCTTTTTTTTGTAAATACATACTTATGTAGATAATTACACCCAGACACAGGACAAACAGACATGTTCATGCACACAAATGTTTGTCCTGGATGGGAATCGAACTCACGACCGGCGGCGCAATAGGTGGCGTCTTAACCAACTGCGCCAACTGGCCTGTCACTGCGGCAACTGGTCTGTCAAATTGTTTGTTTGAACGCGCTAATCTACTGAGTTACTGGTCAAATTCGAAAACTTCTTTCACTAATAGGAAGCTACATTATCCCCGAAGATTATAGGCTACTTTTTATCCCGAAAAAATGAAGCCGCGGGGAATAGTTAGTATAAAAATAAAAGGGTCACTAACTTCAGCAAGTTTTTCAATGAGATCGATGCAGTAACCTTCATAGATCGGCTGGCCATTATCATCCAACATCTGTTCTCCAGTATCTGGATCTAGCTTGGGCATTGTCCAAGGTACAGCCTGAGAAATAAACGGTCAGCAAGTAGAAATCTCTGCTCTTAGAATACTACATTAGCTTGAGCTTTCAGTGAAGGAAAACATCGTGAGGAAACCATAGCACGATGGTAGGACACTTTGTAGTACCCGTCTGGCTGGCTACCACTCTCTAGTTGAAAATCTGTCGCCAAGCATCTACCGGTGTGTTCCAGCAATCGCACTTGAGAGCCAGTTGCCTTCTCGGTATTGTAACAGGTCGGCAAAACATTGGCAATACCTCTGGTAATGGCGATTGCAAATGGCGATAGGCGACGGTAACCACTTACCATAACGAACCCGCGACCTTCGTCTCTGCATTCGACGTCACTTACCACTGAGCTATCATCGCCTTAAACTTTTTTTTACTTACACTGGAAGTTCCAACTCTAAAAAACATCCTTAGAGGCTCCAGAGTGACTCCTGGAAGGAGTTTAAACTCCTCATCAGCTGACCACGTAGCTATGGTCGTCAGGCCAGCGTCAGGCTCGTATGTGGAGAGTTGGAACCGAGAACGGAGGAAGAGACCAGATCTGAAAATTGACGTTTTATTTTTATCGCGAGACATATACCTACTGAATCATTTTTAAATCAACGTCCAAATTTTCAGAATTTTTTGTTTTTTTTTCGTAATTTCACGGTTGATCCCGGAGTAAAGGTTGTTTATAATGATGACTATAATAATCCCTGAAATTTTGGACGGTGATTAAAAAATCACCCAGTATATGGTTTACTAGCTTCCGCCCCGCGGTTTCATCTCGTATTGAGTCTTCAAGGTTATGGTGAAGCAAAAGGGGGTAAGGCGTAAGAGTATAGAGTAGGTAGGTACTTGTCACTGGTGCCGATTCTGTTGTTTACGAACTAAAATAAATATAATCTCACTATATCTCTTTCTAATAGTAAATATAAGAAAGGGATGCAAGATATTTTAGTCCTGTCAGTTTAATCCGATCACACATTTCAACGTGAATTTAAGCGCGATCTTTATTGGTCACGACTATTTACCCGTACATTAGGACGGTATGGATTAAAGTGACAGCATTAAAAATGTTCTATCTTTTTTCAATAAGGTTAAAATGAAAGAGAGGTGACTTCTAATATTAGTTAAGTTCGTAAACAACAGAATCGGCACCACTTACATAAACATGACCAAAGTATTTCTCATACAAAACTCCTTTTAAGTATACTATCGTTATGACTTTTTTTAATACTTAAAGACGTTATTTTATAATAAAAATTTAAAGGTTTCGCTCGCGTTCCCGAGATAAAAAGAAACGTATAACCTTCGGGAATAATGTAGCTTCCTATTAGTGAAAGAATTTTTCAAATCGGACCAGTAACTCCGGATATTAGCGCGTTACAAACAAACAAACAAACTCTTTATTATTATGTAATACCTACATATTAATTAAAAAAAACAACTGTCTATTACAGTTCATGAGATACAGCCCACTGTCAGATGAACGGACGGCAATCAGAGGCTTAGTAATAGGGTTCCCTTTAGGTAGGAACCCTAACAAGTAGCAGATTTGACATGTCACTGAAATACCTTAAGTCAGTACATACTTCTCCGAGTCCCAATAAAATATGCTTTCATTGTTAACATCAGTATCTTCAGCAAACTGATGGAAGATCTTGTCTCTGGTTACGTTTACGTCACTATGACTTTGTATGTCATTGCAGTCGACTCTGACTGTCAAAGTCGGGAGCTCGTTGTCGAGTTTTGAAATGGTTTCCGATATGTACTGTATGAAAGCGTTGAGGATGAATTGTTTTCGCTGAAAGAAGATAGAAAATTAGTAGGGTTCAACTCAAAACTTATTTATTGAATTTAGGTCCTAATAAGGCCCTTATGAATGTCAATAGTTAAATTTTTTGTCATAGATTCTACCACCGGTTCCACCATTATCCCTTGATTACAAAAGATGGTTTAAAAATTGTCTTGTAAAGGTTAGATTTTGAACATTACATATACAAATTCTGTGATAACAGTTTCTAACGACGACGTAGACGTGAGTATACAGGATGGAATATTTTAACCGCACCTAGAGGGACCCCGTACTCTAAATACTGGAGATAGCAAATTTAACTCAAAGGAAACATTCCTTTATTTTTAAAAAGAAACAGATTTGCATTCAAAGATTTTTTAAAATGCCTGCCAAAATCGGGAATTGAACTGGCTGAAATACGAAAAATTTACTACTTGTATGTTAGTACTTAAGAGACAATTATATTTGTATATTTTCAAAAATACCTATAATATGTGTAGTATATCAGTTATCTGTTTTCCATAGTACCTACAGGCAAGCTCTCCCAGTTTGGGATCAGCAACAATATTTAGGTAACCACGCCTGATGGCACCCCCGAATGGGGAACGAACCTCGGCTCAGGGCGTTACCGGGGGAGGGCTTAGTACGAGTTACGACTAATGGCAGGTCGGGCCGCTTGAACGGGACGAGACTGAGGGGCCTTCGCTGCGGTCCTCGCCGTCGAGGACGATTCCTACGGTATTATTATGGTAGAAAAAGGAGAAATACTTAGATACCTGGAGATCAGAAGGACAGTCGCATTGCTCCTTCTGCCCGGTTATCCGGCAGCATTCAACCGGGTCTACGTGCAGGAGCACGGTCGGTAGGACAAGCTGGGTGAAGTCAACTCTCAGTCCTGAATAGTCAGTGAGGACCAGATTCCAGCGGTAATCACGGCGTACAAGCTTCTCTTTGACTGCCTGTTTATATTTTTAATCAACTTTTAACAAAAAAAAGTTAAACCATCTCCAAATACAATAAAATTTAATTGGGACCACCTTGGCTATACTATAGCTTAACCCAATGCAAAAATTACTTATCAAAAATGTTATGCCTGAACAAACATTAAAATAGACTGTCGTAGCGGACGCATTTTCCACTTTTAAATTTTTTTATTCGCCGCGTGTCGTCGGTAAGCTAGCGTGAAATAAATAAAAAATATATATATATACCTACCTGTTTATTCCAGTATCATAATAATAATTAAACGTTTACACAGAGGTTTAAAATCTACAAGATAACATACATAAACCGCTGGATGAGGGTAGCGCAAGACCGGCCATCGTGGAGATCCTTGGGGGAGGTATTTCAGCAGTGGACGTCTTTTGGCTGACATGATGATGATGGAGACAAGATTGTTGATTTCCATGGAGTCGTGATACTTTATTTATTCAGTCATCAAATTGAGGCTAATTTTTCTCTGATTTTGTCCGATTTGACAAAAAATTGGGAGTTGGTTCAATATAAATAAGATGACGGAGTTCAAAAAAATGTTTTTTAACATACCCTCTTGTAAGTATCCATAACGAACCCATTTTCACCGACAACCACGTGGAAACTGGGTTCAGGTCTCATGGTCTTAAGAGCTCTAGCTGAGTCCCTGGTTAAGCCGGCATGCACCCACACTCGGATGTTAGAATCACCGAGTAACTGATACAAAGTTCTGTCTACATCTGTAGAGAGAAAATTGTTTCAGGAAAAAGATTAAAACGAAATGGGAAAGTTTGCTGCGTCAACATAGACAATATTATTATTTTTTACTGTGTAGGTAGGTACTGTACTATGCGGCAGCCGGTACCCTACCCTGGGTAGAGCGAGAGAAGCCGTAGGAATAATAAATGGAATAATAATACGGAAGAAAATCATCAACGTAAATTAAAATAGGTATATTAAGTAATTTTTGTTATTATTATTGTCATATTGTTAATTTTAATACTTTATTTTATTTTCTATAGTTTTTTTTATACATAATTTTTAATAAATTAATTAAAAAAAAAAAGATCCACTTAAATTAAAAAAAAAAATTAAGCCTTGCTCAGTTTCTTGCCGGAGTGTTCTCAGTTCAAGTGTATGTGGAACCGGTGGTAGAGTCTATTGTAATAATTGTAACTATCGACATTCATAAGTGCCTTACCAGGGCCAAAACTGAATAAATGAGTTTTTAATTTTGATTATGATTTTATTTTTACAAATTTGACGATTAAAAATACTTGCAATGAGTTCATTTAATAAAGACACTTTTGAATTTGAATTTATGTAATTTCAGATTCAAAGTTCACATTTATGTTTCAATATGTCAAAATCGCTCGTAGAACCGACGGCGACGGCCGCTGGGACAGAAAGGTTCTCGGGTGGCGACCACGAACCGGAAGACGCAGCGTGGGCAGGCAGCGTGCCCCCCACAAGGTGGACCGACGATCTTGTGAGGGTTGCGGGAAACCGCTGGATGTGGGTAGCGCAAGACTGGCCATCGTGGAGATCCTTGGGGGAGGCCTTTGTCCAGTATTGGACGTTTTTCGGCTGACATGATAATTATGTCAAAATAGTTCTCGCTCAAGTTGAAAATCTGTCGCCAAGCACCTACCAGTGCATTTCGGCAATTGCACTTGAGAGCCAGTTGTCTTCTTGGCATTGTAACAGATCGGCAACACATTGGCAATTCCCCTGGTATTGCAAATGGCGATAGGCAACGGCAACCACTTACCAACCTTCAGACATATTTTTTTTATTTTAATACAGAAAATCTCGCACCACTCTCGCTTTCAAGTATGAACGCGGCATCCGTAGCGTTCCTCGACTCCAGATAGTCGTCCAAAGCTCCCACAAGTTGCTGCGAGCCAAGTACAGTCCTTACTAGTGGCAGACCAGTTTCCGATGAGAGCTGTTCTGCCATCTCCCACGGAGACCAAGATAAATCGACTATTAGTGTTGCCCCTTTCGATAGTGATGAGCATACTGAAATTTTTTATATGTTTCTTTGAGTGACTTAAACGCCGAAGTTCGTGGGTTCGATTCCAGACGAGAACTAATGTGTAATGAATAAACTCAAAAACTACTGGACAGATTGAAAGAATTCTTTCATCAGTACAATGCGATATTATCAATGTAATATAGGTTATACTTTATTTATTTTTTTATAGGACTAAAGTTGGAAGCCTCTGGTGGCTGCAGCAACCTTAGCGGACAATTCGGCGAGCGCAGAGGGCTCTCAGTCGGTTAACATCTACGTAACCACGCCTGAGGGCACCCCCGAATGGAGTACAAACCTCGGCTCAGGGCGTTACCGGGGGAGGGGAAGGACGTTGTACGAGTTACGACTTATTGGGGAATATATTTTGTTTTCAACAATATTGGGGATCCTTAAGAAAACTCCATGTAAACTGAGGTGTAAAAAAATTCCTTACATAAAGATAAGATTAATATATACAAGCTCGATACTATAATATACAAGCAATGGACTCATCTAACGAGAACATCTGACTGATCTGTTTAGATCTGAATCTACCGTATGTAAAAGAAATACCCACACATTCTATAACTCTCGTCCTCATTTTCTCTGTCAAGGTAAACGACATCGTCCATAATTCGTAGTTCTGAGTTCGAGTCTTCGGCGGTCTTCAAAGCGTTGCCAATTTTCTGCGTCAAATCCTGCTCGTGGTGTTCTATTACGAACACTGTTTATAGAAAAAAAAAACATCAGCGTATCTATAGGTACTAATATTAAAAAAATAATTCAAATTTAGACGTAGGATGTAATTTTCGGACCAAGCTAAGTACATTTTTATTGAATGCTAATCTCAATTAAAATTCTCAATTTCAAGGATTATTGTAGTCATCACTTTTCCTACATTTTGACCAAACAAGATTGATATTTTGTATGAAAAGTTTGAATTTTTTTTTTCATGATTTCGGTGTTGGTCCATAGTAAAAAAAAAAACATAATTACGAGTAGGTACCTACAATAATCACTGAAAATTTGGATGGTGATTGAAAAATCACCCAGCATAATTAATTTAGGGTCTGTTCTCTGATTTGGAAAATCACAGAGGAACAAAAAGGTCTTAATAAGCTGTTTTCCATCGTAAATTTCAGTATTTAAAAAAAAAGTAGGACTTACCAAATCGTATGCTCAACTCCGAAACAACACAGCCAAGATTTAAAAGTAAAAACAATATAAATAAATAGACCCCATCCATTTTAATAACTGCACGATTTACAATTACAATTTCTTATTTTATTCAACAGTATTACAGAAATATATTCTTGAAGTAAATATGGTATAAATAACGTTAAGAAAACGTAAAATAATATTCTTAGCTTTTCGAACATTAGGCTGAGTGCATTGCGGACTTAGCTCAAAACGGCGTTTAAAAAATAATGAAATGTCATGTTATAAAAAAAGAACAATTTGAATGAAAGACAAATGCAATATGAAGGTAGTTTCTTAAACCCTTCTATTACCGCTAGGCTATTATAGATTATTGAATTTATGATGAGTTCGAAGGGCAAACAGTTGTTAAATCCTTTATTTACCTGGTACCTACTCACGTTATTGATAGTTTTTGATGGATGGGCCATAAAAGATGGTACAATCGCGTGCAAAAGGTATTTTAATTAGTCTATGCTCTTAGAGACTGAAAGAGAAAATTTGGATGTGTGTAGAGGATTCAGGACTGGTGCCAGAGATAACACGTAAAAACAGGTAAGTAGAATAGTAGATTGTTATAGGTCGAAAAGAATCAATTCCCATACGAGGTATTTTTACTATATCCAGACTATAGTTCGAGTAGGAATTGATGACTTTCACCCTTGTTAATATACTTGTCATTTCGATTATAAGGAAAGTAAAAAATAAGAAACACACTTTTGGAAAATTATTTTATTTTCTTGTCTGCTCGCCACTTCATAAAATCATTGTATGTTTTTAAGTATATTTTCTTTGATATTTCTGGCAAATGTGTTTGCATGGTATTTAACCGAATCTAGGGTCAACATTTCAGAATCACTTGAACTCATTTTTAACTGACTAAAAAAGGAGTTAACAATTCGTTGTTTTTTTTTTTTCATTTTTTATATAACTATGTTCCCCGATTACTCGAAGACGCCTGGACCGATTTTGACGTGTCTGTCTGTGTGTGTCAGGTGGTTTCATAGTCAGGGATAAAAATCTGCGGCACCTACCATGATATTTTCCACAGAACATGAACTACTTTCGCTGACTTCAAAACAATCAAATTAGAGTTTCTACATAGTTATTTTATGCTTTTTAGTGTATTCGAAGGCGGTTCTATTTTTTGTTAAAATCAATTGCATTGCTTGATTTACATTATGCGTACCAAATTTCGATTCAATTGGTCCACTAGTTTCTGAGCAAATTGGGTGTGAGGGTGTGACAGACCCTGATAATGTACCTAATGCCCTGTGTAGACGACTGTACAAAACAATTTAATATTAAACAATACCACTTTACATAACAACTCGCTCTGATTTTGTATAATCGAGTGTGGGAAACGACACGTGGCTCCAGACATGCAATGTAGATGCATTAGTTATTCATTTACATACTAGCCACCCGCCCCAGCTTCGCACGGGTGTACAGTATGACACAACTTCGATGAAGCATCGGCAAAGTTCGTAAAATCGATCATTCCCGAAAAGAGTGCGTCTACAACATTACACATGTTTATTAGTACTTTAGGCGAAAATGATCTTGTTGAACGTTGAATGGCGCAATAATGAATGATTTTTATTAGTTGTGTTAATCGGAAGTGAAGTGTAGATATACGGTTTGCCGATGCTACATCTAAGTTGTGTCATACTGGCACAAGTCTTTGAATTTCTCGGTTTTTATGTAAGTACTATAATATACAGTTCAAGGCAATGATAGCTCAGTGGTAGTGACGTCGGATGCCGATACGAAGGTCGCGGGTTCGAAGGAAAACATCGTTAGGTAACCATAGCACAGTGGTAAAGTACTTAGTAGTACCCGCCTGGCTGGCTACCACCCTCAAGTTGAAAATCTGTCGCCAAGCACATACCGGTGTGTTCCGTCAGCTGCACTTGAGAGCCAGTTCCTTTCTAGGCTTTGTGTGCTTACCATCATCGGTCAAATCATCACTGACCACGGTGAGATTGTGATCAAACACAGGCCTATACATAGTAAAAAAAATGAATTATAGATATAACCCTTCATCTTGAATCACTACCTATTGCTAAAAAACTGCATTAAAATCCGTTGAGTAGTTTAAAAGATCTAAGCGAACAGACAGCGGAAGCATCACTTTATACTATGTAAAGATAAAGATTTATCAACTACTTTTGCCCTGTGGCTTTTCCTGAGAAGGACAGATAGGCCAGGCAGGCCGTTGTTTGCAAGCTTCGTTAAGGTGGAGGCGTCGGTTGGAGCGCGAAATTCAAATTTTATCACGTTTTTGCAAATTGCAGCTCAGTTATAGATAGGTAGGAAGTTATCAACATGTCATTTACTGACATATACAACTATTTCATGAAAATGTTACTACCCTTCTGGACACATCTATTGGCCCACATTAGAGTTTAGGTTTCGATGGCCCCTACCGAAATATGATTGCTAGATTGAACAAAAACTGTTGATGCAGTTTTAAACCTGATTCATTTTACCATCTTTTTCGATCGTATTGTTTTAAATTTGAATTCAGAATACCATACGACATGGAGCTACGCCTAACAAGTCGGATATGCGCCTTGTTAAAGGCAATTGATTTTTGAATAAAAAACATGTTTTATCAAATATAGGTTTAATTTAATAACGCGTGTTGCCTCCATGGGCATCTACCACAGCTCTCATGCGATTAGGCATAGAGTTTATCAACCGCTCTATGAAATTTTGAGGGATCATCTCCCATTCCTCTTCTATGGCAGTTTTCAACTCCTGCATCGTCTGGGCAACTGGCTGACGAGCCCTAACACGTCTTTTTAGCTCGTCCCACATGTGCTCAATGGGGTTCATGTCTGGGCTTCTGGCTGGCCAGTCCATAACTGTGATGTTCACATCCCGAAGATATTCCCTGACGCCGGCCGCATGGGCTCTTGCATTATCATGCATAAAAAGGAAATTTGGGCCCACATAGTCCGCGTATGGTGTCACGTGAGGTTCTAAGCACTCACGAATGTACCTTTCAGCATTTAATGTTGGCAGCCGTGGTCCTGTAACAACCTCAAGTTGAGTTTTGCCGCTCGCGGATATACCGCCCCAGACAGTCCATGAGCCACCGCCATAAGCAACCCTCTCTTCAAAGCAGCATTGTGCGAAACGCTCTCCCTTACGTCGGTAGACCTTCTTCCTTCCATCATTGCCATGTAACACAATTTTAGACTCATCAGAAAAGAGTACACGGCTCTTTTAACCTTCTCCGAACAGTTCGAGCGCTCACAGATACTCCGTGGAAGTCGCGAAGTTGGTTTTGTATCTCAATGGAGGTAAGGTGACGATTTCTCAAACTGGTCGTCACGATGAATCGATCCTGCCTTTCAGTTGTGACCCGAGATCGTGGCCTTCCTTGGCGACGAACAAAGCCGCCAGTCTCTAGGTACCTCCGATAAACATTTCGGACCGCAGATCGACTTAAATTAAGTTGAGCACTCACGTTTCTTTGGCTGTGTCCGGCCTGAATAAGTGCCACAGCTTGGGCGGCGACTTCAGGTGAAGTATCCATAGATTATTGATAGAACCTCACCTTAATGTTAAGAATAAGTAATGTTTGTTGCAAAACCAAAGATATCAATCACTTTTTCAAGAATTAAATCCAAGTAAACCAATAAAACCAAGTTTTCTTAGTATTCGATTGTTTGATATCAACAAACAGGCTCCAAATTGTCTTTTGTTTCTTTAAATTCTGTGTTCGAAATTCAAAAAAAGACTATTGAATGAAATTGTGAATGTGCCAGGTTCAAAACTGCATAAAAACTTTTTGCTCGACCTAATATAAAATTTTAGCTAGGACCAAACGAAACTGAAAATACAAGGTGGGCCAATAGATGTGTCCAGAAGTGTAATATACCTTTCTTTTGTTATTAATCAGTAAATATACTACCATTCTTCTCGCAAATAACATGTTGATAACTTACACGTTTTTTGCAAATTGCAGCTCAGTTATAGAGCTGCAATTTGCAAAAAACGTGATAAAATTTGAATTTCGCGCTCCAACCGAAGCCTCCACCTTAAATAAAAAAAATATTCTATCCTACTAATATTTTAAAAACGAAAGTTTGTGTGTTTGTATGTTTGTTACTTCTTCACTCAAACGGCTGGACCGAATATGATGAAGAGTTGAATTTTCAAATATCCTTTCTTAGCGGATGCCTACGTCATGATATCTATCTGTACGCCAAATTCAGTCCGATCCGTCCAGTGGTTTGAGCTGTGCGTTAATAGATCACTCAGTCAGACCTTTTATATATTTAGACTAGCTGTTCCTCGCGGTTTCACTCGCGTTCCCGGGATAAAAAGTAGCCTATAACCTTCTGGGATAATGTAGTTTTCTATTAGTGAAAGAATTTTTCAAATCGGTTCTGTAGTTTCGAAGCCTATTCAATGCAAACAAACAAACAAACAATCAAATCTTTCCTCTTTATAATATTATTATTATTATATATTTAGATAATCGGTGGTGGTTTAGGGAGTAGGGTATTTAAAATTAAAATAAAACCAGCAATTTTAATATATAATAACTATTTATGTAAGTATATAAACATTACATCGACAAGAAAATAATTAATTTACCTAACTCACAGAAAAAAAAAAGGAAATTATGATCAATAATAATGTATCTTAAAACAATACAACCTCACACTACACGTATTTTAATTAATTAAATCGTAAAAAAAATCCAATTTAAATTATTATATTATTTCATAATTACTTTTCAATTTTTTAAAAACTTGCAATTCTTCTCAAAATCTATTTTTTTTTACTCGAGTTTACACTAAATTCGCTTATGACCTAATCTTTTTATTTAACGCTGCATTTTTATACAATTTTTGGGTCCGTTTAGTGTACATAATTCGCTAAAAAGTTTTGATAAATTTTCTTTTGACATGAAAAATTCTAAAAAAATCTAAATAATTTAAAAAACAATGTAAAACGTTTACGCGACACATCCATATTGATTTTATTTACATTGAAAACCAATCGTCACATCAGTCGAGATTCTATATTTTTTCGAGCTTGCAACATTATTTTTCGCTCTCACTAAAAGAACCCAAACTTGCGCAGAACTGTGGACGCAGGGCGTTTAGCTCCATAACTTATATTTAAAAAAAAAGAAACAAAAACTACCCTTCAAAATCTCTATGATATCTAATTTATACATAGTTCCATACACCCCATACAGAAATAAAAATACTTAACTATAGCTAAAAAATGAAAAATACATGTAAAAAAAATATCTTAACACATCACTGTATTTATATATAAAAAAAATATTCCCCATTACATCAATTACGACTTGGATGTCGTGAGCCCAAAAGAAAAAATATTAGACAGGCACTGATTGATATTGGTGTCGATTCTGTTGTTTACGAACTTAACTAATATTAGACAAGTCACCTCTCTTTCAAGTTAACCTTATTGAAAAAAGACAACACTTTTAATGCTGTCAGTTTAATCCATGCCGTCGTAATGTACGGGTAAATAGTCGTGACCAATAAAGATCGCGCTTAAATTCACGTTGAAATGTGTGATAGGATTAAACTGACAGGACTAAAATATCTTGCATCCCTTTCTTATATTTACTATTAGAAAGAGATATAGTGAGATTAAATTTATTTAGTTCGTAAACAACAGAATCGGCACCAATGATTGATATTCTCATTTTTTTTTAATTCATAAATAAATTCGATCGGGCCAAGGATCTAATTTATTATTTTCCGCATGGATAGTCCATAAACAAATAAACTCATGAGCATTGTCATGCTCCATTTTAAATTAGTACTATAAATTTAAAAAAACTAGCTTTCCGCCCCGTGGTTTCACCCGCGATCCCCTCTTTTATTTGACCCCCTTTTAATTTGATTTAGGATTGAGTTTTTAAAAATCCTTTCTTAGCGAATGCCTACGTCAAGATCTGTATGCCAAATTTCAGCCCGATCCGTCCAGTGGTTTGAGCTGTGCGTTGATAGATCAGTCAGTCAGTCACGCTTTCCTTTTATATATGTTAACGGAAAAGTATCTAATCCGTTATTGTATACATTTCCTAGGAAATCCATACATTTCCTAAATATCTATCGGAGTACTACATTCGGGATATTTGTAAGGATAGCGGTATTTGGGGGGCTGTAAGTGAAATTTATTTTTGTGCGAATACTTTTAAATTTATGCAAAATAAAAAAAATAACGCCAACCTATTTTTTTCAATAGAATTTATATATTTCCTAGTATCATTATTGAAATAAAATTTCCTAGGAGAAATACACAGGAATTGTGTACAATTCCTATCTTTCCGGGACCTTTTTTTCCGGGATAAAAAGTAGGCTATATGTTATTCCAGGGTATGATCTATCGATGGTGCCAAGTTTCAACCAATTCCGTTCAGTGGTTTTACCGTGAAAGAGTAACAGACATCCATATAAACAACTTATAATGGAGGATAGGATGTATTCCATTTTGCTGAATAATTATTTATCAATTTAATTCATTTATTTTCAAGGTGTAATATTTGCTGCCATATTTATTATTATAATGAGGAATAACAACAAAAAAATCTAATTAGTCCGTCAGTTAGATTATCAAAAAATATTGGATACGTATTTTTTATTTTATCAAATCAATAAGAAATTACAAAGATAAGTCCCATCAAAGTGCAGGATTGGGGCTTGTGACGTCATTGTACAACTACTTTTTAGTACACTTTTTGCAGACCGGAAAATTTTAACGCACTGTATCTTCGTTATTTTTTGTTTTCGGATCAAAATAAAAAATACGTATCCAATATTTTTTGATAATCTAACTGACGGACTAATTAGATTTTTTTGTTGTTATTCCTCCAGATTATTAAATAGTACTAAAGTACAGATACGAATCGAAGGAACGCTTATACGCTTGACACACGTCAAATTACTTATTTTTGTCATTACAATGAAAACTCTTTTTCATTGAAATAGAGACTATAATCACTTGAGATATAGTAGCGTTCCACCGACTTGTATGGCCGATTCCATAGCGTGATATACCTATAGATTTACTTTTTTTTTTAAGTTCTAGCATATTGTAGGCTCACATAATCCAAGTCACACCTAATTTAAAATTATTTAATTACTTAAAAAGGTGAGAAATATTCAATAATTTTTAAATTATGAATAAATGCGTTTTTCAACCGGTTAGGAATTAATTCGCTATTTTTATTGATACATATAAACTCGCCCGTTTGTCGGTATTGATAAAAAAAATCTTATGTAGGGAGGTACGGCACTGGTGACAAAAAACGGTTATATTGAAAAACTGTTTTTTTAAGAATGTATCAAATAAAAAAAAAACTGTTTTAAATTTTTAATTCAATTGATTAAAATGTGTAAAATTTCCTTTTTTGACTACTTTATGGTGTTTTATTATTTCTATTTTGATTAATATTAAATCAAAAATACAATCTAAATTATATCCCTGATAAAAACATAAATTCCAATAAAAGCTTCATTTGTAATAACGTCTTTTACCATCAGCGCCGTCCAAAAAGACGAAACGTTTTTTTCAATACATAGACTTAAGTAAAAATAAAACAAAATACAATTCTAGGAACATTAAGAGCTTATAACGAAATGTACGCTAAATTATTTTGTACTTGCCGCTTTCTGATTGTTAAAAAAGGCAGATTATAATTTGATAATTATTTGCTTGTAACGAAGGTGCGAGGAAATGTTTCAACCTAGATTTTTGGCTAAGCATATCAAACTATTATAGTTTATTGGAGTAATCTTTCAAAAACAGGCGATACAACCTAATATGACCTTATTTATTGATGATTCCGTAGCAAGAAGTGGACGGTAACGGATAGATAGTCCACAATCTCACGTCATAAGTAAAAAAATAAACAATTAAGAACCTCCTCCTTTTTAAGTCGGTAAATATTATGGACGAAGATGCAAAGCCTAGACAGTTTTATAGGTAGGGAACTGTTCGAACACTACAACAAATTTTCTTTACAATGAAAACTATTCTTTAAGAAATTGATTATCCTAGTTTTATGTTACGCCCATAAATCTCTAAATAGTAATTTACTGTACTTCTTTTAAACCACGCAACGAATTTGATGCGGTTTTCACTAATAGAAAGAGCTAGAACGAGGAAGGTTTTCTATATAAATTGAACCCTTGCGAAGCCGGTACGGATCGCTAGCTTGATAATAATCTGCCCAAGGTAACAAGATATGTCAGCGACAAGTCTATTCCTAGTTTTCACATTGGAAGATTACTGAAAAAACATTACGAGAAATAAATTAACTGCCAGGGGAGATGTTATGTTCACGCATAATGCGTACCGTCTTAAACTTATTTATAATTGTTATTTTGACTGTGGCAATATTTGGAAATGTTTATTTTTTTTTATGTCAACCATATACATTTTTAAAGAACAGCTGCTAAGGTCCTAATTCAAATGTATTTTACTTGTACTCACCGATAAGTACCATCACTACGTAAAGTCTAAGGTGATGTAGATTGAAATCAATTTGTTCTGAAGCTGAAATTAGTATCAAATGCAAAATAGTAGTTTCCTAGCATACCACCGTCAAAATATTCTCATAAAACTATATCCCGAAGTAAAAAAACACCTCCGAAATTATAAAATACTTATGTATAATTAAATAGATACATAATCCATTTTTATTCGAAATAATATTTAAAAGAAATATGTATAGTAACTAAATAAAAAAAGATAATACATAGACAATCACTAATTTATAAGATATCTTTTTTTACTAACTTTTTTACTATTTCACTTCACTATCGCGTGCTATTCGGGGTATTTTTCGACTTTTTTACGTGTTTTTAAATAAATATAGGATAAACGACTTAAAAACTTTTTAATAAAAATATCTAATAAAACTGTAAATAAATAAACATGATTTGATTGAATATAATCTATTATTATAATTAAATCATTATTCATAATCTTTCTAAATATAGCATTTCAATATTTCTCTATTGACAATGCTAAAATCCATCCTATAAAACAACTGCAAAGTAATCTCAAATCTTCCATGTAAAAAAGTCGAAAAACATTAAAAACAACAAAAAAAAAACAACTGCAAACGTCTACCGCAGACTAAATTAAAACAGAAAATAAATAACGTGCGAAGGGAGACTGAAAAGGAGAAAGACTATTTCATTAAAAAGAAAAAGAAAACATAATCTAAACATCTTTTACCATCAGATCGTTGGAACGCAAAAACGGAACGCACCGACTCGCCAAAGACAAAAATAACCGTAAGTTGTAAAAATAACCGGTTTCTAGATCACAGATATACCGCAACTCTATTACTGAAAATTATGTTTTGTTTTACTCTTCTTTGACGAGTCGAGTGCATTTTGTAAATTGAACAAATGAAATAATAAAATTCACTGCATAAAATACTCCGGGTGGTCGGGATCCTTTTCGAATCGCTTTGCCTCTTCCTGCATGCTTTCTTTGATTTTCAATATTGCCGCTGATTCCGTTTGATCGTTTTGATCGCCGCCTGGACCCCCGAAACCTTGGACAACATTAGAAATATCCTTAATTCAATTATTAAATGTAAAATCTCTCTCATCTAAATCATTCTGCCTCAACAAGGTTGTTTTGTTATATAAAAGATAAAGTATTTATATTTTCGTAACCAATCTTCAAGTTTTGTGAAACTAGTTTCAGGTTTAATTTGCTTACCTTTCTATTCTGTTTCAATTTAGTAGCGTTACCTTCATTTTGTCCATTCAAATTATTCTCTTAATATGTTTTCCCATTTTTGTATTTAACCGGTTTTTTAATAAATCTAATTAAAATGTTATTTCCTAATTTGTTTATTAGATAAAATACTTACTTAAGTTGTAATCTCCCATACCCGAACCTGAATCTTCCCTCGGCGTGCCTGGTCCACCGCCGCCCACGCCACCTGGCGACGACTTCATACCGTCCACGCCTCCTAACCCTACGACAATAACATCACCGTTTTAAACCACCTGCTTTTTTTACTAATTGTTTTATCTACACATGACATTTTTCTTCTCACAGCAAAAGGGTGAATATTGAAAAGTACTTTATAGATACGCTCCTAAAGTTGATATTTCTCGCATCTCTGTTCAGTTTTAATAATCATTTACGATCTCCATTTCATTTACCACAGACAACCATCTTGTAAGCCTACATTACACTAAATTACTGATCTATATTAAAAAGAACATAACACATTGATTTGATTTTTTTGGAGCAACCGAGTACCTGAAAATATGAGAAAGTTTTAAAAGCTCGCAAGAAACTCTTATGACCTTCACCGTCTAAATTTTTATCGGCCAATTTCAGGTACAAAATCCAAAAGAATTTAGATGGAAGACAAATATTTAGTAACTAATTCCGCTGGATATATCCTTCTCTGTCAAGTCCAAAACAAGGGAACTTAACAGGAAATCGACACGTGTTTCGCTTCTTCACGAAGCATCATCAGGACGTAGTAGACCCACTGTCGCCTACTCGACGAACGCGAACAAACACATGAACACAGAACCCGTATGAACGCGCACAAGCACACACACACTGAGCTCCGTAGACGTGTTGACTCGTCGAGACCCCTTGTTTTGGACTTGACAGAGAAGGATATATCCAGCGGAATTAGTTACTAAATATTTGTCTTCCATCTAATCTTATAATGGATTTCCGCAAGGTCACGCCTGAGTCAATTAGTTACCAAAAGAATTTCTCACGTTTGAAAATACCACGTTTGCTATGAGACATGCCATAAGGTCGCAAGACATTACTCTAGTCAGATCTATTTCTTGTCATCCTTTAGTTCTAGCTACTGTTTTATGTTAAGTCGTTTGCCAGATAATGAAGATAGAATATTATAGGCAATCGAAGATCAGTTGTTTTGTATCGGAATATCTAAATTTTAACTTTCTATTGGGGTAGAAATCAGTGGTACGAAATGTAGAGTTCTTTCGCTTTGCTTGAACTTTTGGTAGTATTTTTATTTCTGAATGACGTCGCCAGTAAGATCTGTCATTGTGACTAAATTATAATATATTCATATACTGGATATCCTGGAGTGTAGCTGTATAGATTTATATTCAGCTATTTACACCATTTTTTACTATGTATAGGCCTGTGTTTGACCACAATCACACCGTGGTTAGTGATCATATGACCGAAAGTGGTAAGCACACAAACCTAGTAGGGAACTGGCTCTCAAGTGCAGCTATCGAAACACACCGGTACGTGCTTGGCGATATCCATCGTCATTAATGAGGAATAACAACAAAAAAATCTAACTAGTCCGTCAGTTAGATTATCAAAAAATATTGGATACGTATTTTTTATTTTATCAAATCAATAAGAAATTACAAAGATTAGTCCCATCAAAGTGCAGGATTGGGGCTTGTGACGTCATTGTACAAGTACTTTTTAGTACACTTTTTGCAGACCGGAAAATTTTAACGCACTGTATCTTCGTTATTTTTTGTTTTCGGATCAAAATAAAAAAATACGTATCCAATATTTTTTGATAATCTAACTGACGGACTAATTAGATTTTTTTGTTGTTATTCCTCATTGTAAAATTACCATGATATCATGCTGTTTACTTTTGTACTGAGCTAATTTTATAAATCAATAAGTTATTTTTTTTTTTCAGATCATGACACTATATTATTGTATTGTCTTCGGGCTTACATATGTGTCCAAGTTTAAGATCCATTGATTACGAGAAGTAGGTTAGTTAGCCTTGCTAGTTTTGACTTAATATACTAACATGTGAGGTTGAATATAAGCTTTCAATAAAGATCTTCGATTGCATACAATGGACATAGATGATATTTTTGTAGTTTTGTATTCTTACTTGACAATTCCATAAAGTTCCAAGCGATAACTGCTAACGAATCGCCAACGTAGGTTATAAAATAAACGCATAGTTTATATAATTTCGTGTTATATTATTGTGAGTGAAACCGCGACTCGCGTCAAGCGTTTATCGCATAAAACAAATATGAGCGTCTATTTTCTGTAATATTTGTGTATAAATATTAATATTTAAAGTACAACTGATCTATTTTTAAACTTTCGTCGCGCGACAATGGCACCATTTTTGGCATCTTATTTCCTTTTACGTTTTGTAGGCTTGTCTTCGGCCAATCTTTAAAAGTTTTTAGAATATTTTTTTTATACTCAAATACTACAAAAAAAAATGTTTAATGTCATGTTCGTTTTGCTTCATTCTCTATTATGCTTTTATTATTTATAATGTTATATGCCTTACGTATACTTGGACTGAGAAATGAGTGAAAATGTCTTTTTATCGTTATTTTGTTATAAAGGTAAATGAAAAAATAATAAAACTAATAAATGGAGTTATGAAAGGTTTAATATTAATGATTTTTTGGGGTAACTGATTAAAAAAAACAACTAATAAAAAATCACAATTTAAAATTTATTATACAATTCCATATACACGTAAGTTAAGGCTCATTTTAGCAAAAAAAATTAAGCCGGTTTTTTTTTAGAATAACCGGTATTTTTAATTAAAGAGACAACAATCATCTCATTTCAAAGTCCCAAGCCCCACCTTCGGCGCCGGGCGGCTGCGGCAGGTGCTGCGGCGCCGGCCCGTGCTCGCCGGCCAGCGGGAACTCCGCCCCTAGCGCTCCGCCCCCCACAGGCTTCATCAATGTGTACATGTTGTCGCCCCCTGCCGCGCATTACGTACGCGTCAGCTTACATGTTATTATAAATCGCTCATTTTGACAGTTCTTAAGCGATAATCGCTATAGAACTCCGCGATAAACATAAATTAAATAAAAATTCAAATAACGGTTTTTAATTTCTTATAAAAAGGTGATTTCGCGCATTATTAACCTAGGTTAGCGATGTCGTTTGCGATTATCGCCTAAAATACCAGTGCTACTATATTTCTAAATATCATCAAATTGTTTAAAATAGGACTTCTTTTATTTCATAAGTAAATATTTTCTTTGCAAAAATTATGATTTTATAAGTTTCAAGATTTCATTTAAATTGTCATGGCTTACAATTGATAAAAACAGAAGTCATAAAATCATTTGAAATAGGTTTTTTAGTTTAAATTTATTATGCAATGGTGTTTTATTTTTCAGTTATCATTTAAATTATTAAAACAAACAAGTTCATGGCTTCTTGATTTTTAATTAATCAAGTTTTTTTAACACGAAATCTTTTTATGTATTTTATGATTATGATTCTACAATGACTAACAAATCAAAACAATTAAAAGCTCCTTTTATTTAAAACATCAGATTTCTTGTTAAAAAAAACATCATAAAATAAAAGAAACGAAGAGTTTATACAAAAATAAAAAGGGAATATACATATAGAACGAAAAGAGGTATCTGTTTTACACAAAGTAAAGAACATAAAAAGCGTGATACGGAAGTGACCCAAGCGTACACGGAACCAAGGTTAAGCGAGAATGAAGCAAGCGGAACGAAAAGTAAGAAAAATAATATACATATTATTTTTGTTCATATTATTTGTTTATACTCTAATGGCTAATTGAGATCTAAGGGAACGCGCGCTTGTTTAAGAAAAAAATTAACAATTGAAATAACCGGTTTTCTTTTTCAATATCTACAACTTTGAAAGTAAATAATTTGTTTAAATTATTTATATGAGCGGTTTTTAATTTGAAATTAGGTGTAATTTTTAAGCTTGCGTTTGACCATAAACCGACAAAATTAAGATATAAGGCCGAAAGTGACAATTTTATTATATGAAGAAATTATTTGTACGATAATTTTCCAAAAGAAGCGCGCGTTCTACAAACGACGTTAAGGGTAGTGCCACTGTCATATACCTGGGTTTAGTGATGTTATTAAATTCACCTGGAAATAGCTAAATTTGCATATTGTTACGTAATACAGGATTGGTCGCTATCTGGATATCATCGATGAGGCCTTATTTTTTTCATGTCAAACTGACAGTCGACATTTGAATTATCACAGCTCCTCATTGGTGCATTTATTTTGTAATTATATGACGCATGTGCATATTAATTTCATTCTTCAAAACTTAATAAGATCCATCTGTATTGAATTACTAAATAGAAAGGCTCAAATTATCATGTTAACAGTACATTTTTGAATACTGGAAGCTTACTTTCGATACCAGTTTTTTTTAAAGTTACTATTGAAGACTAACTTCGCTCTGTATCCTAAAAGTGTTGTATAAAACGTTAAAATTAAACATTATAATTTAAGTTTATGACAGGACTTTGCATCTGCGCCTTAATTTTAGTTGATTATCATTTAAATTTAGGATAAAATATGATATTTTAATTATCGCTAAGATAACTGAAACCCTAAATTTAGATAATTTTTTTTTTGAGAAAATATCTTTTTCGTAATTTTCAACAAGAGCGAAGTCGTAAATAACACTTATCTTAATGAATCGGCTATCAAACAAACCGATTATCAAAAAACCGACTATAAAAAAAAACCGGTATCACACAAAAGCGCCACGTCACCGACCGCCACCTGTGAACGCGAACGCTGCACCGCACTCACCGGAGTTCGATGAGTCTTGTGGACTGGGCATTATCGGTGTAGGGGGCCCTGGGGGCCCGTTTGACCCCGGCGGCGCTCCGTAGGCCCCCGGCGAGCCCCCGCTGTAGTTGAGTGGGGCGGAGCCTCCACCGCCGCCACCGCCACTCGCGCCGGCCCAGGAGCCTCGAGGGCCCATCCCCATGGGTGGCATACCTATAGAGAAAGAGATGTTCTAATATTTTGGCCTACTTGGTTTTAAAGTGTATTTTGACGGTAGGGTTGAGAGCCAGTTTATTCTAAGCTTGGTGTGCTTACCACCTTTGGCTAACTCAACACTAACCATGATGAAATTGATATCAAACATTGGCTGGTGAACTTTTAGGTAAAATAATTTAGTAATAAGAATAATTTGCTTTTATTCATTTGTATACTTTGCATGCAACTAGCTTCCGTCCCGCGGTTTCACGCGCTTTCCCGAGAGACCTTAATCTAGGGTGTCAGCTACCTCCATACAAAATTTTATCAAAATATAGAAGCCGTTTGAAGTTAAGAAGTAACAAACATAACTCACAAACTTTCGCATTTATAATATTAGTAGGAAGTAAGACTAGCCTCCGCCCCGCGGTTTCACCCGCGTTCCCTAGGGATATAAAGTAGCCTATGTGTTAAACCAGGGTGTCAGTTACCTCTACACCAAATTTCATCAAAATTGGTCCAGCCGTTTGAACGTGAAGAAGTAACAAACATACACACAACCATCAACTGCATGGCGTATTCAAATTAAAGTTCATATATTATTTTTACTTCAGTAAATCCTGTAAATAAGAGAGCGCTAAGGAATTAGGAACATTCTACAATCATACAGAAACAAACTAAGAAGACTCTTCTCCATCAAGGAATTCTTTTTTTCGTGTTCCAACCTATAAATATGACAGTGTGAGTGTGATAGCGAGAGTACGGAAGTGTGAGTGTGACAATGTTAGTGTGAGTGTGACAATGTTAGTGTGAGTGTGACAGTATTACTGTGAGTGTAACAGTGTTAGTGTTGAGTGTAACAGCGTTAGTGTGAGTGTGACCGAGTTAGTGTAAGTGTGACAGTATTAGTGTTAAGGTTACAGTGTGATTTGCGATAGTGTGAGTTTAACAACGTTAGTGTGAGTACTGACCTGGTCCCTGGGGCGGGGGCCCGCGCATGCCGGCGGCGTAGGCCCCGGGGCTCATGGGCCCCATACCGGGCCGCGGCGGCGTCATGCGCGGGCCCAGCAGCCCGCCGCCGCCTCCGCCGCCGCGCTCCATTGAGTTGCCCATCATGCCGCCACCTACACACAAGTAAGCTTATTATAATAATCTATTCTACACTCCTACACTAATTTTATAAACTAGCTGTTCCCCGCGGTTCCACTCAGTAGTAAAAAGTAGCCTATAACCTTCGGGGATAACCTATTAGTGAAAGATTTTTTCGAATCGGATCAGTAACTCTGAAGATTAGCGCATTCAAACAAAGAAACTCTTCAACTTTATTAGTATAGATAGTTAGATAAGATTTTTATTTTTGTTTGTAATGAATAATGTGTTGCGGCAATTGCACTTGAGAGCCAGTTGCCTTCTTGGCATTGTAACAGGTCGGCAACACATTGGCAATACCACTGGTATTGCAAATACCGATAGGCGACGGTAACCACTTACCATCAGGTGGACCGCCTGCCTGCTTGTCAACATAAAAAACATCTAACGCAAGGTGTAAAAAAAACGCAGGTCGCGGGTTGAAACTGGCGATCAGGAAATCTAGGCATCATAAGGTTAAACTTACCAGGTGGTCCATTAAAATCGTTTCCCATCCCCATCCGCACCGCACCCCTGGGCCCACCGCCGGAGTACCAGGGGCCGATGAAGGGCTGCCCGGTGGCCATCAGCTGCGGCTGCGGGCCGTGCGGCGAGGGCTGCGAGCCCGGGTGCGGCGCGGGGGGCGACGGCCGGAGCGGGGAGTTGGGGAAGAAGCCGGGAGGCATTCCACCGCCGCCCATACCTGGAAATAACATATATTAAAGGTCATTGGCCATTTGAGTACACACTCACACACTGATGATAGCTCAGTGCTAGATGCTCAAATGACAAGATGAAGATCCTGGGTTTGAATCCTACAATGTGAGCTTGAACACGGTGGTAGGGTACTTTGTCTGGCTTGCTACCACCCTCAAGTTGTAAATTTGTCGCCAAACACCTTCAAGTGTATTCTGACAGCTGCACATGAGAGCCAGTTGGCTTCTAGGCTTTGTGTACATGGCTACATCTTCACTAACCATGGTAAGATTGTATTCAAATACAGAGCAGTATAAAGATATGGATTTGAATGAAACCTAGCACGTAGAGTAGTACCCTAGAATAGCATACGCTTATACAACCATAGGATAGCTTATATTGAATACTAACAAAATAAATAAATATCCTGGGACATTCTTCACACACGGTTATCTGATCCCAAACTACATACTTATATAGATAATTACACCCAGACACAGGACAAACAGACATGTTCATGCACACAAATGTTTGTCCTGGATGGGAATCGAACCCATGACCAGCGGCGTGATAGGTGGTGTCTTAACCAACTGCGCCAACTGGCTTGTCAATCTACGTATACTGAATAAAAAAAAGTTGCCTTATAAGTGGAAACTGTGTCCCAAAAAATGAAATTGCTTGACATGAATTATATTGACATGATATACATTAAGAGCTGTCATTTGACACTACTTCCATGTGTCCAGAACCACATTTCATATATTTTTTTATGAGTAATTTAACAGGCCTAAATTTCATTTATTTTTTGTTAAAAAGATATAATGAGATTTAGTCAGTTTGTTTCGTAAACCTCAGATAACAAACCATAGGGCCAGTATCACTACATAGTATAAAACAAAGTCGCTTCCCGTCTGTCTGTCCCTATGTATGCTTAGATTTTTGAAACTACACATGCGGTTTTTTTAATACATAGAATGATTCAAGAGGAAGGTTTATATGTATAATACATACATGCTATAGTGCAGAAAAGCTGAGAAATTCAAAGATTTATACACCCGTGCGAAGCTGGGGCGGGTGGCTAGTCTAATTATATAAAAGGAAAGTGTGACTGAATGATTGACTGATCTATCAACACACAGCTCAAACCACTGGACAGATCGGGCTGAAATTTGGCATACAGATAACTATATGACATAGGCATCCGCTAAGAAAGGATTTTTGAAAATTCAACCCTTATGGGGGTAAAATAGGGGATAATAGTAGTAATTAATAAAAGCTTTTCTTTTTCTTTGACATACAATATTTTGCTGGAAATAAAGCTGCATTTAGATGCACCAGTCCCTTTACCATTGGTTCTCTAATCAATTAGTAAAAAAAAACTATAGTTCTGTACTTGTTCACTATTTACGTTGTAGCTTGGTACTGTGACAGTAGCCAGAGACATAAAAATGAACCTTATGTCTTTGCAATAAAGTTCTTCTGTTTAATCTATGATTCAGTATACGTAGATTCAGATGACCCTTATTGCAATATGATATGGTTGATTTCCATATCTCTCTGAAAAATATGGATGATTCAAATTTTAACTCTATGTCTTCAAGTTTTCATCAAATTGTACTGCTTTATGTGACCATGTAATAGTTACAGTGGATTTTGATTCTCTATCTCTTTCCCACTACAGGCATCTTACAAAAATGGCATCTATCTTGCTTATTTTAAAGCTTTGTAATTTGAAATACATGGAACAAACTCAAAATAAGTGCAAACAGCAATTAAAATGAGTTAGACTTAAGTAGAACAGTACCCAAACATAATTTGAAAGTCTATATCAAAAAACTGCAAATTTTGTGGTTATTTTTCCTCACATGCAAATAATTTTCACCAATAATCATAGTTACAACTTGCGAATACAGTATCAATAGTGATAATCATCGCATAAATGTAAAGATAAAGCCACGACTCGAAACAGCATAACATTTATTTACATTACAAGATAAGAGCTTGTCCTACTGAACTCAAAATGTTCTTTTGCCGTGTTTTTCACAAATAACTGTGCTTTTGAGATACGTACCATCGTTAGGAGGCGCTGGACCTGCATTGTGGCCTATACCGTTGACTCCGTAACCAGAATTTACAAAACCATAGTCGTGGAAAGCTTTCGCTTCGGAAGAGTGCTCACAAGTGTCTCGTCGCTCGGGCGCCGCACAGTACAGGTCCCAGAACACGCACCACCACGAGTGCAGGAACCCCGGCGGCTCCCCCAACGTTATGTTCTTCTCCCATCGTATTTCAGACAAGAAAGTCTGAGCCGCTTTCGTTGCACCGACGTGAAGCAAATATTCGTACACATACAGCGCCAATTTCTCGCGAGCCTGAGCGTCCGAAGGCACCGTAGAGCCCTTGCCCTTGGCATACATATCGACTGGAAGCCGACTTTTATTATGAAATTGTTTATTATTTACATTAACGCTTTATATCAATAAATTCAACTACACAAAATGTCATTGATCGATGGCGACATTTGGCGTCTGTGGCATAGAGAGAAATTGGTTTGTTCTCAGTGTGCAGGTAACTGTCATAACTATTTGTCTATGAATCGTAATAGATAAAAAATATTCATCTAGTATTTTTTTGAGCTAAATGATAATACATATAAAGCCCGTCACCTAAGCAATAAATTATAGGAAATATACATCTATTTTTAGATATTTTGTCATATTATTTTTATAAAAACTCGTTCATACATTCATAGCTGCGTAATTCGAGAATAAGCCATGATACATGTGTTACAAAATCAAAATTATTTACACATTTGAAACCGTTGATTATCTATAAATAGATCGATAGATATTTATTTCCCAAGAACATCTTTATAAAGATGTTTGGTGATTGATAAATGTTTATTCTAAATATACAAATTTGCTTGCCTAGATTTGGCCTCCTCTGATATATTCCATTCTTTTCAGTCTAGGGTCTGTTCTAGACCATGTCTGTCCATATATCTTCCTCGTATAACTTTTTAATTGGATGCCCGATGGAAGTGTCAGAGCTCGCACTTGTTCGATAGAGGTATAGTTTTCAAATATACCTCGTAATTATAATACAAAGTGTAATGGATGAAAGCAAATAATATATAAAATCTAATATGATATCAGAGTAGGTAAACCAGGAAGCAAAATTAGTCGTAACTCGTACTAAGTCTTCCCCCTCCCCCGGTAACGCCCTGAGCCGAGGTTCGTACCCCATTCGGGGGTGCCCTCAGGCGTTGTTACCTAAATATTACCCGGCTGAGAGCCCTCTGCGCTCGCCGATTTGTCCGGTAATGTTGTTGCAGCCATCCGAGGCTACCAACTTAGTCCTTTAAAAAAAAAAAAGCTTCATGAACCATAAACATAATACTCATGCATTTGCACTTCCTCTTTTTGACTGCTGTCAACGAAAACTCACTGCAACTCTAGCAATGTCTACGTTTGTCTATTCCTCTTTCCTTTTCGTGCGGCCGTGTCACCGCGTGGTTCACTGCCGCGTTTCTTGATAGAAACAATACAAAATGGCTATCAGACCTGTGTACAGGCCGACTATCGTCAAAAAGAGGACGAAAAGATTTATTCGCCATCAATCGGATCGCTATGACAAGATCAAGCGCAACTGGCGTAAACCCAGAGGTATGGCGTGTTTTGATCTTTAAATTTCTAACCTTATTTTGTTTATTTCCTTTATCATTACATAAATAATCACTATAAATATCTTATTATAACGAATAACATCATTAGAACTAACAAATTCGTCAATATTTACATATTCATAGGACACCTGATTATTTGGAGGTTAGGTGTGGAAAACAAGGTTTTAGAGTTAAAAGAAGTACCTATCCTTTTTATAAGTCCACATTATACCTTATTGGACTTCTCGTCGAGCAATTTAAGCTACAAAATCCACCTAAAACTAGACCCATTTGTTTTCTCTCTGTAATCATGTCTAGGCTGGAAACTTTATTCATACTCTATCAAAATTACTATATTATGGTAGTAACTAACGACATAATCAAAATATAGGGTATATTCAATTAGATATTATAAATTTAGGCTACTCTGACCTTATTCTCTTAGTTTAGAAGATAATTATTGCAATAAGTCATAAATACAAACTAGTAAATACGTTATGTTTGACCACAATCTTAACATGGTAAGTAAAGTGGCCAAAGGCGATAGCACAAAGTCTAGAGGTAACCGGCCTGTAAGTACAGCTTTATGAACACAAGTTCCAGCATTATCGACTTGAAAGTGGCCAGCCAGTCAGTTGCTATACTCATATCTAAGGTTACCATCTGTCTGTGTTTCCCCGGATTTGTCTTAGTAGGTTTATTGAGTAACTTTAACAATATATTAATTAAGTTAGTGGATTTCAGAGATGGCAACTCTACTCATATCATAATTTGCCACTGTATTTTTTTATTTATTCCAAATGCAAGGGCACTCTGTGTTATTTATTTTTAATATGATAATCACAATTTGTTACCTTGCTAGAACAATTCTACCATATCCTATTCCGTATAGCTGCCGTCTTGCTATATGGTCATAGTGGTAGATACATTCTTATTAGAAGCTTAGTTCTTTCTGATATTTTTGAGGTTAGAATATTAGAATTCGGTAACTACAAAGTAAGTTCTCTGCCAATGATAATATTGTCAAATGAAAAAGTGTCCTTTCATACTTATATACTTAAGTTCAGAACCATGCTGGTGTACTATCAACAAAGTTGAAGCATGATCACCATAAGGCTGTATTTAGTGTGTAGTGACCAGTGGCCACCTGTGCCTCACACAATATAACCAGACAATGTGCTTGTCATAAACATAATATAAACAAATGACATGGTTCTTATTGTCAAGAATGGACAGGGCAAATTATCATAACTGGGTGCAAGTGTAAAGGTTTCAAAACATGTGTTAACTTTGTTGATGGTTGGTACATGTCAGTATGATAACTTTTCTATAGACCTTAGAATAAATAATTTTTATTGTTATTAGACCAATACCATCTTTATATATAAAAGAAAATTGTGTTACACTATTTATAACTCAAGAACTGAACTGATTTGGCTGAAAATTGGTGGGGAGGTAGCTTAGAACCAGGAGAAGGACATAGGATAGGTTGGGATAGGTAGGCAGGTCCCAGTTTTATATTTGTTCTCAGAGCAGGACAACGTCTGCCGGGTCAGCTAGTCCTTGATAAAGAAAATTGAAAAATTCCTGTAGAGACAGATAAGAAACTAAATAAAATATTATTTTGTGATAATTATCTAAAACTAGCGGTACCATGTGGCTTCACTCACTTTCCCGGGATAAATATAACCATCAGGGATAATGTAGCTTTCTATTAGAGTGAAAGAATTTTTCAAATCGGTCCAGTAACTCTGGAGATTAGTGTGTTCAAACAAACAAACTCCTCAGCTTTATTATTAGTATACATGTAACAAATTTTTTTTAATTTATTTTTTTAACTATGTAATTGTCTATTCCAGGTATTGACAACAGAGTGCGTAGGCGTTTCAAGGGTCAATACTTGATGCCAAGCATTGGTTACGGTTCAAACAAAAAGACCCGTCACATGCTGCCCAATGGTTTCCGTAAGGTGAGGACATGACATACCACTTAAATATATGTCATAGAATTCGGACTCGGATAAATTTATTTGTAGTGCTTTCCTGACAAAGGTGCCAGTGTGGATGGACAGTCAAAATTATGGCATATTTCAATTAAAATATTCAATTTTCTTTTGTATTTCCATTGCCGCTTGAGTGGATCTTAGCGAGAATCTTTTGAATTCCTGAGTAATCCCCATGGAAGGAGTACTGCATGTACTGTGATTAGGGAATGCAATGCCTGAATCAAATATAAGGAAACTGGACCTAACTTGAGGCACTAGAAATTATTATCTAGGTCAGAGATTCCCAAACTGTTCGTCGTGACGCTCCGGGGCGTCAAGGGGCTGTCTTAGGGGCGTCACGAACCGGTATACTTACGTCACGTTCTAAAGCTACACGCGAGTATCTTTTACAAGGGATCTGCAAAGAAATTACAACATGTAAAGGGCGTCGCAGTACAAAAAAGATTGAGAACCTCTGAGGTTCTTGAAGGTTGACATCTGAATAACGGTTACTTAAGAACTTTAACTATGCAAGGGCACTCTGTGTTATACATTCTCAATATGATAATTACAATTTGTTACCTTGCTATAGAAAATCTACCAAACCCTATTCCGTATAGCTGGCGTCTCGCTATCTGGTCATAGTGGTAGAAACAGTATAAATAAAACTGATCACTACCTTATTTTTTCGTCCTCGTCGCGTTCAACCGGCCCGAGCTGCCATTAGTACTCTTACTAAGTCCTCCCCCGGTAACGCCTTAAGCCGAGGTTCGTTCCCCACACACCCTCAGACGTGGTTACCTAAATGTTACCCGGCTGAGAGCCCTCTGCGCTCGCCGATTTGTTCGGCAATACAAAAAGCCTTAATTAAGGGGGAGGCTTCGGTTGGAGAGCGAAATTCAAATTTTCAGACGCGCCGGGAGAAATTAGTTTTATAATATGTAGTGATTTTAGAATAGATATAGAATAGTGTGTAAATAACATTTCAATGATTTTAATGAATAATACTACTCGGACGTAAGCCTGTCCAATGAAAAAAAAAATTAAATATCATATTTTTTATTCAGGTACTAGTACACAACGTTCGTGAGCTGGAAATCCTAATGATGCAGAACAGGAAATACTGCGCAGAGATCGCTCACGGTGTCTCATCCAAAAAGAGGAAAACCATTGTAGAGCGCGCCCAACAGTTGAGTATCAGGGTGACCAACGCCGCCGCGCGTCTCCGCAGCCAGGAGAATGAATAAACTTAAGTTATAAAATAAATATATAAAAAAGGATTTGATTGTTTTTTATTTCGTTTAGAGCACCTTTTTACTATTTCAAATATACGTTATCTAATTTAATCTATACTAATAATAAAGCTGAAGAGTTTGTTTGAACGCGCTAATCTCTAAAGTTACTGGTCCGATTTTAAAAATTCTTTCACTGATAATAGAAAGCTAATTATCCTATTTAAATTACTAGTATATAATAATTAATATGCTACGTACAACTTACTAGTAACTCCGGAGATTAGCGCGTTCAAACAAACAAACTCTTCAGCTTTATTATTAGTACCTATATATTAATTATATAACGTATATAATATAATTTATTTTAAAGTTATAGTGTGTACTTTTTATCCTGGGAACGCGAGTGAAGCCGCGGGCAACAGCTAGTATTATATACATGAAAGTTTGATATATGGATGTTTGACTCTTTCACGTAAACACGAACGGATGTAGGTAAAACCTGTCACAGTCACAGACAGTCCAGTTGGTTAAGACGCCACCTATCGCGCTGCTGGTCGTGGGTTCGATTCCCATCCAGGACAAACATTTGTGTGCATGAACATGTCTGGGTGTAATTATCTATATAAGTATGTATTTACAAAAAAAAATAGTATATGTAGTATATCAGTTACTATCTGGTTGTCCATAGTACAAGCTCTGCTTAGTTTGGGATCAGATAACCGTGTGTGAAGAATGTCCCAGGATTTAAAAAAAAACATAGGTAGATCATACCCTGGAGGAATAACATAAAGTTTAGTCAGAGTTTAGTTTTTATCGAGGGTAAACTAGTATATACAATAATATTTGGGGGTAGGGTAATGCCACACCACAATGAAAAGAAAATAATGTCGCAGGCAAGTAAGCGGAATCAGGTTTTTTTGGGAATGACTACCTACCAAGTATGTAAGGTAGGTGTAATATGAACACCTATATGCATATACATTGATAGCGTATTGTGGCAATTCATTTTAACATAACTTTGTTTCACTACAACTCTCATTATTTCGTTGATGGCTAAAAGGGTATATTATGCGTGCTTGTAGCGGGGTCGCGTGACTTTCAGCAGTAAATTGTACCATTGCCGAACCGATTGTCAAAGCAGGGACGGTTTTATGCCACAAGTCATAATATGGAAAGATATTAATAAAGTAGGGACTAATTTATCAAAAAAATATCGACTATCGCTCGGTCAATATTAGGAGTGCTAATTGCTTATTGATAAATTTTGTTTTAAGTGTTTCATCATCATCATATCAGCCGAATGACGTCCACTGCTGGACAAAGCCTCTCGCAAGGAACTCCACGATGGCCGGTCTTGCGCTACCCGCATCCAGCGGTTTCCCGCGACCCTAACAAGATCGTCGGTCCACTTTGTAGGGGGCCTGCCCACGCTGCGTCTTCCGGTTCGTGGTCGCCACTCGAGAACCTTTCTGCCCCAGCGGCCGTCGGTTCTACGAGCGATGTACCCCGCCCACTGCCACTTAAGTTTGGCAATTCTTCGGGCTATGTCGGTTACTTTGGTTTGCCTGCGGATCTCATCATTTCTGATCCGATCTCGCAGGGAAACTCCAAGCATAGCCCTCTCCATTGCTCTTTGGGTGACCTTGAGCCTTATAAGGCCCATCGTAAGCGACCACGTCTCTGCTCCGTAAGTCATCACTGGCAACACACACGTGTTTATTTAAAAATATTAAATTATTAAAGCTAGGTAATGGGAGACCTACTATTATGATTTTAACAAAATAGTTAGGTATTTCTTCTAATAGGAGAAATTACATTAGATATTTAAATATTTTCTACTTACTGCATAGTATCATTTAAAATGGCAGATCATTGGCAAAATACTCGGGTTATGATATTATTTTTTACGATACACGCGCACCCGTACCAAGTACGGCTTGTTGGGAATCTACAGGATGATTCTAAAAATGGCAAGTAGGTAAGTTCCTTAACTAATATTCTAACGAATAATTTGAGGAGTGGAGGAATTTTATAATTTGGATTTTTCAGAACCCAAAGTAATATAATATTACCTTACCTACATAGGTAAGGTAATATTATATTACTTTGGGTACATACATACATATGTATTGTATAGAAACGAAGTACCTAGGTTCGTATTAAGATTTGACCGAAATATCGGTCTCAGGGTCTCGGCCATTCTCAGCCGAAAATGAAGTCTCGAGTCTTTGGGATATCTTCCATAGAACTAATCCCTCCCTAGTGCTTGGAAGATTCAAAATTCTTTTAGTGATAAATATAGGAATAACTTGGAACAAAATAATTAAGATTGGTCGCGTTTGTTTACTTTATTTCGCTATTAAATAATGATTTTTGGGGCTGATTTAACATTATACAAATCAAATATGAAGCTACATGGTAGATTATTCTCCTAATTCTTCTTATATCGAGATGTCTGATACTGACTGATGGAGGCACGCTATGATTTTTTTAATAGCATTGACAAAATCGCGTGCAGCGAGTTTTTCCATTTCATAAAACAAACACCATGTATATGCCACCAGGGTTGCTTACGAACCTACTTGTGACATAATAACATAACCAGGTTTCATCGAATGCAAACTTTAGTTGAATTTGGCACAGAAAGAGACATACTTATCTGTTTAGAGGTAAGACGTTTTGTTCCATAATATTTTTGTTGCTAAATGTATACTTTGGTGTTTTCTATTACCTTACGACGTAGTGGTTTTCCCAATGAGTGTAGTACTTACTTATAGTGGTTTGATATGGCGTAGAGAGTCACACACACTCAAAATCGCCGTGCAAGTCTTTTCTTTGATTACTTACTTTGTTACAGATGTCTCAATAATATGGCATTAAAAATGCTGCATCAAGGAATACGTGTACCGAGGAGTTCACATCATACTGTCAGATTCACCAGCGACGACATGCCCAAATACAAGTCTCTTGTAAGTCTATTATCCATTAAAATAATGAGCGTATTCTTCGATTGCATTAGAATCTGCTTAGCTTGTCCAGCGACCCTTACCCAGTGTCATTTACCCATCTGTGGGATGTTATTAGTACCATTTTAAATTAACCGGACAAGTTTGAGTCTGACTCGCGCATCGAGGATGCCGTAATTTCCTATGTTACTCTAAATAACTCGGACTTATTATAGGTTTTCCAGTAATCTATAGGTAAAAAACCATGTTCTGTATTTTTTTCAAAATTTTTGGGGCAGTAATTTCGGAGATAAAGGGGGTTTAATGGTCAATTTTCGCCTATTTTCAAATTACTTCAAAGTTTAAGCAACTAAGTAAAGTGCGGCCGGATGGCTGCACTTGGACGGAACATAGTAGTTATATGTGGCGTCGTCTCTATACCTCAGTGGATACCTAAACTTTTTTGTATTAGGACTAAGTTACAGGATCACATGTTGTAAATTTTTGTGCGGCTTCCTTGTAAAAGAGGTACCCGCGAGTAGCTTTAGAACAAGTTAAGTATACCGGTTCATGATGCCTCTGACATGGGATTAATTAATTATGGATTAAATGATTTTGTTAGCTGCTAAAAGAAACTGTAGGCAGATATGTACCTAAGTATATAAAGAACGACTTTAGCAAGGATCTAAGAAAAAGTGGCCCATATAGGTCTCTGATTTTCTTAACGCTTCTCAATTGAGGTAGGTTAACTTAATTCGACAATATCTTTGCCCAGGACTCAACAGAAACAAGTTTGCCCAACTATGCCGGGCCTCAATCTTTCCCCGGACAAGACTCTGGGGCACCAAGCCCTGAATCCTGCACCTTCCAGCCTGCTGCCCAGAGATTCAGGCTAAATGAGCAAAGTAAGGAATTTGCATAGTTTAAGGTCTCTTACAGTCGAATTGAGAACCTTCTCCTTTTTTGAAGTCGGTTAAAAAAACCTAGGAGGTACACTACTCCTATACCTACACAGATTTAGGATTAGTACTTAATATTTTGCTACGCTACGGAACACCTAGGATATCAATTCCTAATCCCCCAGGAATCAAGCTATTAACATCCATCAACCAAATCGTACAACAGCGCGCAGATCTCGAGTCCAATCGAGTAACGCTCTCGAATCTTCTAGACGAACTCAGAAGAAAGCTAAAGAGACGGATAGAAGAATGTCACTTCGAGAAGAAGGAAAAAATGAAGGTAAGTATCAGAAAGATGGGCGTGGATTATTTACTACTAGCTGTTCCCCGCGGCTTCACTCGCTTTCCCGGGATAAAAAGTAGCCTATTACTTTTGGGGATAATGTAGCTTCCTATAAGTGAAAGAATTTTTCAAATGACTTAATTTTTTTTCGATTTTAACTCTTCAGTTTTATTATTAGTTTAATAGATTTCATAGTTTTCTCAATGAGCGTATATTTAACATAGTTATTTCTAAATAGGCTCTAAAGCAAGCCAACCAACGTCTTGAGAAGGAGAGGTTCAGCATTGCATCAGAGATCGACCACTTGAAGAGACATCTTGAGAGAGAAGAGGCCCATCATGTCCAACACGCTAGGATAGTGGTGGCGCAGGTACTATCCTCAAATATTGTAGTTGTAACATTACAAATAATGACAATCCAAATAAAGTCTAGCTGTCAATTTTGACAGCTCTGATTTTTAGTTTATAATTTCCAGGCCATTCAAGGTGTGACAAGGATGGGGCCATCAGAAAATCTGTTTAATCCGATGTCAGTTGCGGATTTACCTAATGTTGTGAGTCGCAACGTCGCAAGAAATGCACCATCCAGACTTGTAAGTACCGTTTACCTTACTAATAGTTCAATAAGTACCTAGGTATATCTACTAATACAGATCAATACGATTTTCGTTATGTCAGTCGACCTTGTTGTACTTTTCGTTCGGTTAACACCGGCACATGTTTCTTTTTTACTATATATAGGCCTGTGTTTGACCACAATCTCACCATGGTCAGTGATGTGGCCGATGATGGTGAGCACAACAAACCTAGAAGGGAACTGACTCGCAAGTGCAGCTGTCGGAACACACAGAAAGGTACATGGCGATAGATTTTCAACTTGAGGGTGGTAGCCAGCCAGCCGGGTACTACAAAGTACCCTACCACCGTGCTACGCGTGCTCACGATGTTTTCCTTCACCGAAAGCTCAAACTCATTGTAGGATTCGAACCCGCGACCTTCGTCTCGGCATCCGACGTCACTACCACTGAGCTATCATCGCCGTTATCCGAGTGATTTAGCGTTTCCAATCCTTATGCATTTCAATAAAAGTATTCAGTTGGACATGCGTCAAAATATTTTGTCCAAGTAGCTGTATTGCATTTGCTAAGTGTCCTATAGAGATTATGTGGTATGCTCCCAGGCAGACAACAAGCTGGCTGCCGCGCGACTTATGCGCGACATCGCCGAGCTGAGGCAGCGAGTAGCACAAGTTGAAGCACGTCTCTCTAACGAACTTAAGGTATTTTTTTTCTCGTTTTTATGATACCGACTAACCCATTTGCACAAGCCAGATTCTCACATTACATGGAACCGCCGTTTGTCGCCAAATGTCAGTATCTCTTTCTAACAAAAAATATAAGAAAGGGATAAAATACATTTTAGTGCTTTCAAATTATTCCGATTGATTATTTCGACGTTAATTTAATTTTAAGCGTGATCTTTATTGGTCACGGCTATTTCCCCTTAGATGACAATGTCATTGACTCATTTGACAGATTTAAATATCCTATCCTTTTTAATAACATTTTTAAGAAAGAGAGGTGACGTGAATATTGTCGAACGTTTTTAACCGAAGAGTAGTTCTTAACTTCCAGTTTATATTGCATTGTTAAATTTTTTAAAAATTCTTCACACATGGATAATGGATAACTGATCCCAAACTAAGCAGAACTTGTACTATGGAAACCAGATAACTGATATACTACCTTTTTTTTGTAAATACATACTTAAATAGATAATTACACCCAGACTCAGGACAAACAGACATGTTCATGCACACAAATGTTTGTCCTGGATGGGAATCGAACCCACGACCAGCGGCACTACAGGTGGTATCTTAACCAACTGCGCCTACGGGCTTGTCAAACTTGTTATACATATGTGACAATAAATAGTTCAGTGTATTTCTAGCGTAAAAGGCAGGCTGAGCTCGACATTATACGATTGAGGAAGGAGTTATCAACGACCAAGACTTGCGTCGCATCCCTGAGGATGCCACCACAACCAATGAGGCAACAATGCTCGAAGTTCGCATAGTGAAACGGGAATTTGTCGAATTGACAGTAAATAGTCCACCATCTTTACCTACTCTCCCGGTCATTTGCGTTTTAGTCTATTTTCATGACTGTTTCGTAGCATAATAGAAACAAAGTAATACCAATTTGATTTGATAGTCTGGGGTGTACTATAAAATCTAATAAACTACATGTATTTATTGATTAAATCAGGAATAATCCTGATTTAATCAATAATGTAGTTATACATGTAGTTCATTCGATTGAGGCAAAGATTATTCTTTGATGACTATTATGCGTATTTCGAATGATATTTTAGTTATAAGATTCAACAATATTGGATTTACATAGGACCTTAATCCGTTTTTATTTAATTATGTAGTAAGAAAGAAATAAAATAATTAATTATAATTATTACAAGCTCCTTTATTTATACTTACAAGATAAAAAAATGTATTTAAAAAAAGAACAAAACAAAAGACATACAAAAACTTTTCCCGCTAGGCGAGGAAGGAAAACGAAAACTCCGCTTTTTTAAACTAGTACCAAAACCAACACATCCGCAATGACAGACTTTATGAAGCATGTTAAAACAATAATAGATTTTTAATACTTTGCCATTTATTAATTAAATACCTATCTCCATAAACGTTGCGTATGTGTGTTGCCAGGTACTGGGGCGAGTACATATTTTGTCGGATATTGGCTGCATTGATTTTTAGGCAAGTGTCGATTTTGAATGCATTCCCCATTTTTGACTTGTTGAGGCTTTTTTGGCAGGATGCGAACTCTATAATATAAATATACGCGTAAATTTTATTATGTTCAGAATTAATAAATATTTACTACTGTATCTTTACTGATGCAGCCTCAATAATTTAGTTTTTTTGTAGGTATAGGTACATTCTAACATATGTATAAAAACTGAACTAGTGCGAGTCTGACTCGCGCACTGAAGGTTCCGTACGGTTAAGTCATAGAGAGAGAGATAAAAGGATCACACAGACAGATAACGAAGCGATCCTATAAGGGTTCTATTTTTCCTTTCAGGTACAGAGCCCTGAAAAACAATAATCTTTACCTGCACTTCCCCCTCAAGTCAGGTTTCACATGTGCCTCTGTTAATTTATTTATAGGCGTGGCAACATTGCATTTTTTAGGAACGCTCTTTTGCTCGCCTTTCTTACACCTCGAACAAACAAATCTTTTACAAAGATTGTTCTCTGAAACCATCATTGGATATTTTTGTTTGCATATAGCGCAAGAAATATTTACTCTCTTACAATTTGGCTTCACATTTATAATTTTCCGTTTAATTTCCCGCTTTTTTGGTGATTCCATTACCATGGTGTTCAGAAACTCAAGTAGTGATTTATTGTTTTCAGTTGATTTATTATCTGTGGTCGATTGATCGTTGATAGTCGATTCAATGATGTTATAAATTTCACTGCCTAGTTTCGATGTTTTTAGGGTTTTTGATGAATCTGTTGGGTAAAGGATATAGTAATAATTTTATATAAATAATCAATTACAATCTGGTGAACTGACAAAAAACTTATTAAAAAATCAGCAGCCCACCCCTAATGGTTACCACCCCATCCGACTAATATTATAAATGCGAAAGTTTGTGAGTATGGATGGATGTTTGTTACTCTTTCACGCAAAAACTACAGAACGGATTTAGATGAAATTTGGAACACAGATAGTTAATAACCTGGATTAACACATAGGCTACTTTTTATCCCGGTAAAACATAAGATCCCTCGGGAACGCGGGTGAAACCGCGGGGCGGAAGCTAGTAGATAAATATATTAAGAAATAAATCACAAATTTCTACGAAGTAGTCACGTGAAAAGAACCTACCTTCACTAACTGGTTTATCAAAAGCAGCATGTACGAGAGCTCGAAACCTCTCCGTATTCCTCAGTTGTCGCACACACCACTCGCAGATCATGGAGTCTGAAGGTATAGATACCTTAAAAAATATTAATTAAGAGATGTAAGCAACCCCTCTCAAAGCATCCGAATCCTGTCGTGATAAATCATAAATTAAACTTTGTAGCGTGTGACCGTCCTACCCGTGCCACTAGGGGTAAGATTCCTCTTATTTATTAGATTATAAATAAGAGGAAGCGAATTAGATTTTAGATTATAGCGAATATGTAGTTAAAATCATCCCGATTCGCGAGGCCGATGTCGCTCCTAGCGCATAGTCACGTTTTCATACTTTGTTTGATTTTAGTTAAAAGAGTTCTGTTATTCACTTCTAATGTATTGTAACATGTCGGGCAATCCGTATTAAATAGTTTTCAAATATAATACAGGGTGGTTACGTTACACCCATCCCCTACAATGGCGCCCAACGTGGGGCGCCATTGCGACTAAATATAGCGAAGAGGAAGCTTACTCCTTGTGGCACGGGTAGGACAGTCACACGCTACAACTTGATGCTAAATTACCCTCCCAAACAAAAATCCTGAATCAGCTATAAACAACTGACTTTCACCATGTGTCTTCTAGAAAAGCTAAGTTTTAAAACTTAGCTTTTGGTGGAAGATGCCCGATGAGGAAACCATAGTAATACATCGAGTATTTGAAATAACTCAAAACCTCGGACACCGCAACATATTTTTATTGCAATAAGTTGATATGATAAGTTTTTCAACTATTGTAAAGATATTTGCAATATTTTTGGTTTTTAACTTATTCTGAACAATTCATAGCACTACACGCACACTCTTACACTATCGCCGATCGTGTGCACCTATTATCGACACCTCGAAATTTTTTAGACTCATGCATGATCTTGAAAAAAACCTATATTAAAAAGTAGTGCAATCGATTCCATTATCGATTCTGAATAATCTAGTTTCAGGTGCTGTCTATGGTAAAAGTAAAAAAAAAAAGGTAAAAGCTCGTAAGGTTGATGCAGCCATCAGAGGCGAAGCATAAGTACTTTTTTTTTTACGATGTATAGGCCTGTGTTTGACCATAATCTCACGGTGGTCAGTGATGATGTGGCCGATGGTAGTAAGCACATAAGCCTAGAAAGGAACTGGCTCTCAAGTGCAGCTGTCGGAACACACCAGAAGGTGATTGGCGACAGATTTTCAACTTGAGGGTGGTAGCCAGCCAGGCGAGTACTACAAAGTACCCTGCCACCGTGCCATGGTTTCCTCACGATGTTTCCTTCACAGAAAGCTGAAGCTCTATACTAAAAAAAAAATTTTTTTTCAGTTTTTTTGTGAATTATAGGTATAATTTAATGACAGCATCCCTAAAACGTACCCGAACACCGAAACAATCATACAGTAGCTGGTCATATCTCTCTTCGACGCCTTCCCAAACGTACGTGTCTCCGAAATTTCGGAGGCTGTTCTCTCCACCGCAGAGTCTGCAGCAGTGGCTAAGGTCGCCGCCTCCATCGCCCGACGCGTGCGCATGGAGACTAATGGAATCCTGGAGGGGTTAATTTGGCCACAATTGCAGTCATATACAGAGTTTATTTTCATTAAACTTGGAAGTACACATCAATATATTATGAATAGAAAAATCTAGAGTTTCACCCACGGTCCCGATGGAATTTATATTTTCCCGGGATAAAAAGTAGCCTATATGTAATTCCAAGGTATGATCTATCTCCGTTCCAAGTTTCATCCAAATCGGTTCAGTATTTTTACCCACGACGGAACGGAGACGGTATATGCGTTTGGGGTGAGAGGTTGTTAAAAGAGTAATCACAAAAGCCTAGAAAGAACTGGCTGCTGGAATACACCGGTAAATGATTGCACCCTACCACCACGTGATGTGATTTTCATATGCCTTTAGCGAAAGTTAAAAGTCATCGTAAAATTAAAACCCTCGATATTGGAAGTCACGTCACTACTGATCTATAATCGAAAATAATATTAAGAAGTTACAAATATGACAGATTTAACTCCTATATGATATGATCTTTGAAAAACCTATTATGTAGCTATTTGATTTATGATTCTTACTTTACTGAAAATTTTATTTAAATTTCCTTTTTTCCATAGAACATTCATTTCGAAGAAAAAATATTTTACGTTTTGAATACCAAGAAGCGTTCCGACTCGAACTAAAACAAAATGAACGAATAAAGAATATAACGTAAATAATTTTGTGAAGAGATTTGAATTCATGTATTAAAAGTTGCTTCAAAAATATGTCAAGTCGACGTCAAATAAAAAATAAACATTATGCCAATTCGAGCTTAAAAAGTTTTATTGAAAATAATGTATCTTGTTATTTGTATAGTCAATTTCTTTATGCTCTATTTTTTTACGTCAGGATTTTAGTTGTCAATAAGCCTAACATTACGTTGTTAGGATAAATCGCCAAGAGCGCCGTGCAATGATTGTTTTCCGTGTATAAAAAGTACTCTGTGATGATTGTCGATATTGCTGTTCGGCCTATTCCCTATGACGAGAACTTAGTAAAGGCAAAGTAAAGAGACAGGCAACACTGCTATTATTAAAAGTCTGTTCCTTTTTCACTTCACTTCTTGACTATGATGGCATTAGATGCGTTTTTTACACAATTCTGCCAGTGTCAATTTGAAGTGTGTATTTGAAGATAAACGATGGAGATTGATCGGTAAAAAAAAAACAAAATTTAGTATCATTTTTTCGTGCCTGTTGCTCACCTGTCACCGACGTCACTTCATTTCATTCATAATTCATTCACAAATTCATTCAGTTCAGCCAAGATTAGTCCCAAAGAGAATTTAATACTATTAGTCCCTTGGCCAAGATAAATAGCACAAATTGAAAAGTGTATTTTTCACGTTTTTCCCTGTGCTCACTAAAGTAATCTCTTACTTTCCTTGTGACCAATTAATATTAAATAGAACTATGAAAACAAAGTTATAAACAGCTTTATTGAGTCGTCTTCTGGCACGAAAAACCTCAAAAACTTCGACTTACCAAAACACGTAACAAAAAGCTAAAAAAAATGGGTGGAAAAGCAGAAAAAGGGACACCAAAGTACATAGCGAACAAGATCAAAGCTAAAGGACTGCAGAAATTACGATGGTACTGCCAAATGTGTCAGAAACAATGCCGAGATGAGAATGGATTCAAATGCCATACTATGTCCGAATCCCACCAGAGACAGTTGTTATTATTTGCTGATAACTCCTCGAAATACATAGATGAGTTTTCTAAGGAGTTTGCTGATGGTTATTTGGAGCTTCTCCGACGGCAGTTTGGTACTAAGAGGGTGAATGCTAATAAAGTGTACCAGGATTACATATCTCACAGGTGACTTTAAATATTTTCTAATGACTATTTATTAGGCCATAATTATGGCTATTCTCTGATTATACTCTATCTCCCTCACTTGCATGGGTATTTGTTTGGTTGTTTAACATTTTATGAGATTCCCATGCTAAATGGTCTTGATTTTTGTTGCCGGGCTGCCCATTGTAACAATTTTTTTTGTTTAGTTAAGTTTATATCCCGGGAACATGAGTGAAGCCACGGGAAACAGCTAGTAACCCTATATGCATGAATTTTTTTTTATCGCATTTCTTGACAAAATATGAAAATAGTGTACAAAAGATGTCAAAAATATATAATAAAAATCAAGAAGGAATCATGATTTGTGATGTCATTTAACATCCTATATTATACAGGGTGACTGGTGAGTCACCAAACATATTTAAGGAGAGGAGAGTACTCTGTACTCGATCCAACATGATTTGTGATGTCTAACATCCAATATTATACATGGTGACTGGTGAGTCACCAACTATATTTAAGGAGAGGAGAGTACTCGGTACTCAATCCAACATGATTTGTGATGTCATTTAACATCCAATATTATACAGGGTGACTGGTGAGTCACCAACTATATTTAAGGAGAGGAGAGTACTCGGTACTCAATCCAACATGATTTGTGATGTCATTTAACATCCAATATTATACAGGGTGACTGGTGAGTCACCAACAATATTACGATATTTAAGGAGAGGAGAGTACTCGGTACTCGATCTTTACTCGGTATTAACAAAAAAAAAAGTAGTATATGTAGTATATCAGTTATCTGGTTGTTCATAGTACAAGCTCTGCTTAGTTTGGGATCAGATAACCGTGTGTGAACAATGTCCCAGGATATTTATTTTTAATGTTATTGTTTTTCTTCTTATATGATCTTCAAATATCCTATCGTTGGTGACTCACCAGTCAGCCTGTATACTCCAAGCTAAATTCTGTTTTGCTAGAAAGAGTTAGAGATAAATCTTTGATAGCTTATATATTAGCTATTTTTATAGGTTTTTTTTTTTTTTTTTTTTATTGCAAGCTGTCTGTTCGTGACATTTAGCAATATTTGTGTGCATGAGATAGACTTGAAAGGAACATATCCATTGATATTTCCTCATTCATCGAGATGCCCTAGAGCAGATCTTGTTGCTTTTTTCTTTTCAGTCTTTTATTTGTTGTAAATTCTGCGTCCATCAAATGCTGAGCGAGGATGTTTGGATGTGATTTTAATATCTTTTTATATGTTAACCTTTATATGACTATTATTCTCAGCATTTTCGACTGGAATCTTTGTAGGATTTCAATATTAGAGTTGGCAGCAGTACCCCATTTTATAGTTATAAAAAAAAATCCTTTTCTACAGTTTTTTAGAATGAATTAACTTTTATAAAAGCAAAGATAAAATATCATGCATGTATATTACTAGCTGTTTCCCGCGGTTCCACTCACATTCCCGGGATAAAAAGTGGCCTATAACCTTCGGGGTTAATGTAGCTTCCTATCAGTGAAAGAATTTTCAAATAGGACCAGTAACTCCAGATATTAGCGCGTTCAAACAAACAAACTCTTCATCTTTATTATTAGTATAGATTGAAAATTTGGAATCAATCCTCATTATGTTAATTTATGTTCCAGAGACCACCTCCATATGAATGCTACACAATGGGAGACTCTCACGGAGTTTGTCAAGTGGTTAGGACGGGAGGGAAAGTGTGTGGTTGACGAAACGGAGAAAGGTTGGTTCGTAGCTTACATTGATCGAGATCCAGCAGCTATAGCGGCACTGGAGGCAAAAGCTAAAAAGGAAAAGATGGACAAAGATGATCAGGTAAATTAAAAGATCAGAGCATTTTTTTTTTTTTACTTTCTCACCTCGGTCAGTGATGATGTGGTTGATGGTGGTAAGCACACAAAGCCTAGAAGGGAACTGGCTCTCAAGTGCAGCTGTCGGAACACACCAGTAGGTGCTTGGCGACAGATTTTCATCTTGAGAGTGGTAGCCATCCAGGCGGGTACTACAAACCCGCGACCTTCGTCTCGGCATTCGATGTCACTACCACTGAGCTATCATCGCCTATAATATAAGATGAACTATGACTATTTTTTCAAACAAGGCTGTATGGCTCTGAGCCTTTGTAATTTTTTTTCCTTTTAGTGTGATTTTATTTGTAGCCATAAAAAAAAGTTAAATAATAATAAAGCCTTTATTATTCCTTAATAGTTAAATTTTCCTTATAATATTAGTATATACCTTACATACATAAAAAAAGTTATAATGTCTTATTTACAGGAGAGAATGTTAGAGTTCATAGAAAAACAGGTAGAGCGGGGGAAGAAACAGAGTTCAGTAGAAGAGCCAACATTCTCCGAGTTCAAACGTGAGAGTAGCCAAGAGAGAGTCACTATTAACCTCAATGTGAAGAGGAGAGCTGAGGGTAAGCTATATATCATTTATTTTTTACTATGTATAGGCCTGTGTTTGTCCACCATCTGAACGTGGTCAGTGATGTGGCAGATTTGGTTGGTAAGCACTCAAAGCCAAAATTGTTTTATTTTACAATAGGGATGATGACGGGTGAAAAATAATTAATTCTGCTTAGTCCGTCAGTTAGGTTATCAAAAAATATGGCATAAATAAAAAAATATTTTATGAAATCAATAAAAAGAAAACAAGGATAAGCCGCATCAAAGTTCAGGAGTGGGGGCTTGTGTCGTCACTTCTCTGTAAAAGGTGTACTAAGACGTGACGTCACGCGAAATTTTGACACACTTTATCTATTTATTTTTTTGTTTTCGGTGCTAAAGTAAATATATTGTCCAATATTTTTTGGTAATCTAACTGACGGACTAATTTTAGTTTTTTTCAGTCATCATCCCTATTGGGCAAATCATTCTTTTGTGATTTCAAAACATATTATTTTAGTTCTGGCGTCGAGAGGGGGCGTGGGCATTATCATGGCAGCTTTCTGGCGTATTATTTCTTGCATTTTAAAACAAATAATTTACTATTTTCAGAAAAAAAGCCTGATAGCTTACCAACATCTGCATTAAAATTATCAAAGAGTAAAGAAGAGCCGACTAATAAAAAACATAAACCTGAAGAGAGGAGTAAACAGTCAGCGCTTGATGATATCATGAAAATGGAGGAGCGAGCGAAAGAGAAGGCAAATAGGTACTTACCTACTGTAGTATAGATATTTTTACACGTAAACAGACATACATTTTTTACATTGACAAGTTGCAACATAATTTTTACCAGCACATATTTGTGTTTGATCACTGAGGTATATTACAATGAACAGAGAAGCTATCCTAAGCAAAGGTGCTCCTCTTTGTTAATATTCGCTGCAGCGCTGAAACAATAATTAGTCGTCTAACCAGACAGCTTAAATATTTTTTTTTTTTTTTTGGACATTCTTCACATATAACTGATCCCAAACTAAACACAGCTTGTACTATGGAAACCAGATAACTGATATACTACATTTTTGTAATTACATTCTTATATAGATAATTACACCCAGACTCAGGACAAACAGACATGTTGATGCACACAAATGTTTGTCCTGGACAGGAATCGAACCCACGACCAGTGGCGCTACAGTGGTGGTGGTGTCTTAACCAACTGCGCCAACTGGCTTGTCAAGCTTGTCAACATGTAGCGCTAGAACGCTTAAGGTGGAGGCGTCGGTTGGAGACACATACGACTGACATATACGACTATTTCATGAAAATGTTACTAATATATCTTGGAAGAATATATTGATGATTTCTTTTGTTATTAATCAGTAAATATACTTCCATTCTTCTCGCAAATAACATCTTGATAACATACGACCTATAACTGAGCTGCAATTTGCAAAAAACGTGATAAAATTTGAATTTCGCGCTCCAACCGAACGTTTACCCTTAAGGTGTAGTTCTTATCAGATCTATAATTTATAATTATTACAGAAAAGACTATTGGCTGACTGAAGGAATTATAATAAAAATAACCACAAAATCGCTCGGAGACAAATACTATAAACGAAAAGCTGTTATTGAAAGAGTTATAGACAAATATGCAGCGCAAGTCAAATTGTTGGACGATAATGTGAAAATTAAATTGGATCAGGTAAGTGTTGCCATGTATACTCATACTCAAAACTCATTTATTCAGTTTAGGCCCTGATAACCTGTTGGGCGTGGCTGTCAAATAAAATGGAAAATACGTAAGATTGAAAATCTAGGAAAATCGTGAAAAGCAACTCCCTTTTGCAGGCGAATCTTGTCCTTATTGACTTTAAAAACGTTATTATTATAATTCTTATTTTCCTGTCAAGAGTAACGGAAACTACTTGTTTTAAACAAAAGACATATGAGAAAAAAAATTGATAGACCAAATCCGGACAGCGACGCCCCACAGGTTGGCACTTATGAACGTCAAAATTATAAATAGGGTTGACACTGTCAAGTCAAAAATAAATGACCAAACACTTACCAATGCATAAAACTTCTAAAAACACGTGGAAACATCAAATATGTTGTACATTTAATGCTTTTTATGATTTTTAATTACCAGTGGAACCACTAAGTAGATGATTTGATGCTGTGAAACTGTGACGTCATAGTGTAATATTTCATACAAAATTCCATATAAACTATCGTTTTGACATTTATTGTATATGTTAACGGAAAAGTATCTAATCCGTCATTGTGTACATTTCCTAGGAAATCCATACATTTCCCAAATATCTATCGGAGTTATCATTCGGGATATTTGTAAGGATAGCGGTATTTGGGGGGTTGTAAGTGAAATTTATTTTTGTGCGAATACTTTCAAATTTATGCAAAATTAAAAAAATAACCCCAACCTATTTTTTTCAATAGAATTTATATATTTCCTAGGAGAAATACACAGGAATTGTGTACAATTCCTATGTTTCATACATTTTTTTTCAATTTTCTAATTTACCCCCTAAAAGTGGCCCCCATGTTTGAAATTCATTTCATTGATGTTTGGGTCACTGACTTACATAATATATGTATACCAAATTGCAACTCAATCCAGTCCAGTATTTTCGGCCAGACAGACACAAATGATCCTATAAGGGTTCCGTTTTTTTTCTGTTCAATTTCGGAATCCTAAAAATATTATAAAAGTGATAGTTTGTATGTATGTTTGTTGCTCTTTCACGCAAAAACTACTGAACGGATTTGGATGAAACTTGGCACATAGATAGATCATACCCTGGAATAACATAGGTGCCGATTCTGTTGCTTACGAACTAAATAAATTTAATCTGACTATATCTCTTTCTAATAGTAAATATAAGAAAGGGATGCAAGATATTTTAGTCCTGTCAGATAAGTCCGATCACATATTTCATCGTGAATTTAAGCGCGATCTTTATTGGTCACGACTATTTACCCGTACATTACGACGGCATGGATTAAACTGACAGCATTAAAAATGTTCTATCTCTTTTCAATAAGGTTAACATGAAAGAGAGGTGCCTTATCTAATATTAATTAAGGTAGAGGCGTCGGTTGGAGCGCGAAATTCAAACTTTATCACGTTTTTTGCAAATTGCAGCTCAGTTATAGGTCGTAAGTTATCAACATGTAATTTGCGAGAAGAAAGGTAGTATATTTACTCATTAATAACAAAAGAAATTATCAAAATATTCTTCCAAGGTATATTAGTAACATTTTCATGAAATAGTCGTATATGTCAGTAATATACCTTGGAGGATTATGTTGATGATTTCTTTTGTTATTAATCAGTAAATATATTATCATTCTTCTCGCAAATAACATTTTGATAACTTACGACCTATAACTGAGCTGCAATTTGCAAAAAACGTGATGAAGCTTGAATTTCGCGCTTCAACCGAAGGTTTACCCTTAAGTTCGTAAACAACAGAATCGGCACCATAGGCTACTTTTTATCCCGAGAACGCGGGTGAATCCGCGGGGTACAGCTAGTTTTCTCATAAAGCAATGCAAAATTATGTGTATGACTCTTAACTCTACAGAATCACATGGAGACAGTTATACCATCTCCTGGTAGAACGGTGAGGTTTGTCAATGGTGCGTACCGCGGCAGTACAGGCGTATTGAAGACCATAGACACTGATAAATATTGCTGCGACGTCGAGGTATAGTGTATTTTATACCTTCATACACTGAGGTATATTACTGCATATAGAGAAGCAAAGGTTATGCATTTTGTTAATATTCACTGCAGCGCTGAAACAATAACGAGTCGTCTAACCAGACAGTTTAAACACGTAGCGCTAGAACGCTTTTATGGTGTAGATTTTACGCGATCAAAAAGTTGTAAGCGCCATCATTTTCATGGCGCTTACAAGTTTCGTGTTTAATCAACAAAGTGAAGTGCGGCCGGATGGCTGCACTTGGACGGAACATAGTGTCTTCTCTATACGTAGTAATATACCTCAGTGCCTTCATACGTTTAGTTTAGATGTTTTTAGTTACAAAGATTTTGAAAGTGTAGTTCATGTTCCATGAAAAATATCAGTACTGCAGATTTTTTTCGCTGACTTCAAAACAGTTAGTGCCTTTGAAGGCGCTTCTATTTTTTGATAAAAGTTTTTTTTTAATGATCACGCCAAGTTTCATCCAAATTCGTTCAGAAGTTTTTGTGTGAAAGATGATGCATCTTTCACACCAAAACACATTTTTATAATATTGACAGGCCAGTTGGCGCAGTTGTTTATGACACCACCTATCACGCCGCTGGTCGTGGGTTCGATTCCCAACATGTCTGTTTGTCCTGTGTTTGGGTATAATTATCTATATAAGTATGTATTTACAAAAAAAGTAGTATATGTAGTATATCAGTTATCTGGTTTCCATAGTACAAGCTCTGCTTAGTTTGGGATCAGATAATCGTGTGTGAAGGATATGTTCCAAGATATTTATTTATTATTTGTTTTGTTCACAGATTGCAGAAGGTTTACTGACAGGCCGAGTAGTGAAGGGAGTCCAATATGAAGACATAAGTAAATTAGCGAATTAAATTAATTAATAGATATAATTGTAAATAAAAGTATTTTTATGTCACCATTTTGTTTTATTGTCATATATTATGTCACCACACAAAACCCAGAAGGGAACTGGCTCTCAAGTGCAGCTGTCGAAACACAGCGGTAGGTGTTTGGCGTTTGATTTTTAACTTGAGGGCTGGCTACCACAGCCAAGCGAATGCTAAAAAGGTAAAAAACAAACAAACCAACAGAGTTAACTTCGCATTTATAATATTAATATGGATAATGTATCCCATACAATTTTCATAAAAAATTGAAGCTCTCCGCTGATTTTTTAGATTCCTTATTTCACCACCCTCATCTGTATTAATAATTTAACGCCATCTAGTAGTTCACTAGCAAACTAGTTACCATTGATTGTCGTACTTATCGTTGTCTCGTTCTATCTCACTCAATTTAATACAGCAAGTTGAGATAGCGAATGAAAGATTGAATGTTTAGCCTCCTATAGATTTCTGCGCTCCTGGTAGTTTGCCGTGTTTTGCGTAACGTAACGCGGTTGCCACCAGCATCATTTTGTCTGCGAGCCATAGGATAAATAATATAGGACTGCGAGCCAAGCAACTAGGATGTAACTTCCTACAGTTTAATGATCTCCTAGTAAATGGCGTTCTAAGTTTCGTAACGTCCGCACCGCACAAAGAGCGTTCTTTGCGTGTCGTACTGTGTTGCCATATGGCTGAGAATTAAATATTACTATTTTTTTCTTACTTCTCAAAGGTTTTATTTTAATTGTTTATGTAAAAATATTCTTAGACGTAAAGATGCCATAAAAGTAATACAAAAAAATTGTTAAATTTGTAAAAAACGTAATATTTTCTCGAGGTTTTATGTAATTGTGGTAAATGGGTTTTGATTTGTTCTGATTTTTATTATTTTGTCTTGTTTGAGATCATAGTACCTAATTGGTGGTGTTTATTTTTTTTTAATGATATTAACTACCTAATACAGTTAAAAAGATGTGACAGACAGACGGATAGGCGGTACGCCATGCCATGATGCCACGCCACCCGTAGCGTAGGTTTTATAATAAGGACCCATTGGGCATCCTTGATTACGTACGAAACCCCTAAAACTACGAATAAATTGCGCATGCTTCAAAGCTATTGATCAAAGAGAATATCGCCTTGCACCTTACAACTTAGCGGCGCTGTAAGCGGTGAAAAGCGGAACTAATAACAACGACAATAAGACGTCACGACGTCTTGATTTGTGATTGGCTGTTGTTATCTGATCTTTGAAGACTCAATACTACACTATATCTTTCTCTGTCAATCTAACCTGATTTTATACGAGAGTGAGCAGTAGCATCGAAGATTTTTTTTTATTAAACCTTCTTGACTCTCATGTTCTCCTGGTATTTTACTTCAGTATCGGTTGACATTCGCCATTATTACGTCATCAGTAATAATCTGCAAGCACTCGCGCTGCCAAGCGGTAAGTAGGAGAACTATTTACATTTGTTTTTTATGCTGGCTGGATTAAAGGATTTCCAGCGAGGGAATAAACATATAGGTATTAATCCAATGGCATTTTCCCACCGTTTATATGGTTATTTACATTCGATGCAAAATAGAAACAGACATGTTCATGCACACAAATTAGATGGGAATCGAACCCACGATGTGTGGTTTCCGTATATAAAAAGTACTCTGTGATGTGTGGCGTGGCAAATAGATTTCTGTTGGCCCAAATTCCTGAAAAAACTAACTAATATTTTTCCATATTTTTTTTCAAATATTTTTCCAATCATTAAGTTTATTTCTGTCTTTCCTGTCCTGAAAATTGCATTTATGCGTAGACAAAACAACCAAATATCATTGACCGACACTGGCAGAAATTCTTTTTGAATTGTTGTCATATAAAAATATCTTAATCAGTGACAGATACGTAGTATCTCTACTTAAAACAGTGTTGCCATATATACAGATTTATCTGTATCTATACAGATTTTTCATCACCAATACAGATTACAGATTTAGCATAACTTTTATACAGATTTTCGTAATTTTCGCTTCCTCACATAATCTATGATTCATGAAATGATTGAAAATGTATCTCTTTTTAGTGTATAATAATTTAGTGTTTATTTATTGCTTTCTCAATCCCATTATTGTTAAACGGCGCAGTATACCATCATTGACTCACATTGCACACGCTTTTCCTAATATAATCGGACAAGAACATTTTCAAACATTGGACAATGAGTGGCGACAATTGAGAATGAATGACGACCTTCTAGAATCAAGGGCAGAAGATACAGAATTGTTTTGGCATCAAGTCAATTGTGTACAAGACTTAGATGGACAATCATTATATCCAACTCTTCTGCAATTTGTTACTGCTTTACTAAGTCTCCCTCATTCTAGTGCCGCAGTGGAAAGAATATTTTCCGCAGTCAATTTAATTAAAACAAAAACAAGAAACCATTTAGGCACTGAAACGATTGAGGGACTTCTTTTAACGAAACAACTTCTTAGTGATGAACCCTGTTATAAACTCCAAGTTGATAAAAAAAAGATTGTTAAAATGAATAAAAATATGTACAAAAAATAATAAATATTGTTTTCTTGAACAGATTTTGTACAGATTTTATTAGTTTTACAGATTTTATACAGATTTTAGCGTTTTGTGTTCATACAGATTTTGTACAGATTTTTCGACCGTTCTATCCAGATTTCTCGATCTGGCGTGTGGCAACACTGACTTAAAAACAGGCGCGAGTCTCTTTGGCGCGAGTGCGCGACAGCTAAGAAAACAAATCTGGTAACTGATTGAAAAGTGGTATTCACAGATGCTCTTCATCAGAGAGCATCATTCGCTTTATATTCTCCAAATATTCTCTTTGAATTCGCTAGCCGCTAGGTGCTAAAGAAGTGGTAACTTGGTAATTATTAAATTAAATGACGGACCATCCTGTCTGTGAATCAAGAGAGTCGACGGAAGAAATCCTGAAAGGTAAGTATTGAAATCGTCCACCGCTATCGTCATGGTTAGCGCGATTTAAAAACTATCACAGGACTAACTTTCACCCGTAGAAACGCGTGATAAAAACCTATCTACCTATCTACGTGCCTTTCATTGCAATCAGTTTAGAAGTTTAGGCTTAAAAACGTAAGAAACAAACAAACTATTGCTTTTATGGATTGTGGTACCGGGGCCCTAATATTCGCGCATTCGATGTCGAAACCGCAGCATTTGGTGATAACAACTTACCATAAAAAAACATAGAATTTTAAGATTATCTACCACATTCTTCGTTTGATACCATCTATAGGTGCTTAGTTAGTAGTATCTATGTTATCTACATGTAGCCCTGGACTTGGTTAAGGTTATGTGGGGGCTCCAAAATCAAACAACTGATGAAAGGTAAAAGAAAACTTTCATACCTTTCGTTTATATCAAGTTATTTAATTATCAATAGAAAATACAGTAAAAACAGTTTTTGATTATTTTAGGGCTCGACTATATTAGAGAACTGCTGTCCTGAACTAAAATACTGCCATAAATCTTCATTGAAGTAGTCCTTATAACTGAAAACTAGAAACAGTAAAATAGACCCATTGTGATATCTTTTCTTATTTCATTTCTTATATTATTAATTTAGCTTGGCTGGTACTGTCTTAATGCGGATTTACTATGTTGCAGATATGGAGGTTATAGATGAATATATTGCTGATCCAAAATGTGATGATCAAAATGATGTTGAGATCCCTGCCGTGATAGAGCAAACTTCATATGGGCCCCAAGAATCTGTGGAGAAAGAGCAAACTTCATGTGGACCTAAAGAACCTGTAGAGAAAGAGCAAACTTCATGTGGACCTCAAGAATCTGTAGAGAAAGAGCTTTCGTGTGGATCTCAAGAACCTATAGAGAAAGAGCAAACTTCATGCAGACCTCAAGAATTTGTGGAGAAAGAGCAAACTTCATGTGGACCTAAAGAACCTGTAGAGAAAGAGCAAACTTTGTGTGGACCTCAAGAATCTGTTGAGAAAGTGCAAATTTCGTGTGGATCTCAGGAACCTGTAGAGAAAGAGCAAACTTCTTGCGGACCTCAAGAATCTGTGGAGAATGAGCAAATTTCGTATGGATCTCAGGAACCTGTAGAGAAAGAGCAAACTTCATGTGCATCTAAAGAAACGAGTGAGAAAGAGCAACCTTCATTGGAATCTCAAGAATCTGTGGAGAAAGAGCAAATTTCATGTGGACTACAAGGCCCAATGGAGAAGGATCAATGTGCACCTCTGGATGCAGAAGTGGAAATTGGTCTAGGAGGTAGGTATAGTTACAAACTCTTATGCTATATACTATACTAATTTAGAATATGCATACTTATGTCCTTTATGGAATAGCCCTTTTGACTAACGCATCTATGTTTTTTTCTCATTTCTTGGATCAATATTTGGACACACAAAGACAGACAAGTCTGTTTGCTATATAGACACTCACCGTACATAATTTTGACGGACCATGAGATGTTTTCAGAGATTTTGTCTTATTTAATATTACCTTTTCACTGCATTTGTTATTGCTTAAAAGCTAAAAAAGTAAACTTCCTGACTGTGTTGAAATTTCTTATTGTATTTTCTAATCAGTTATGGGCGTATTCAAAATACTGTATTTTTCTAAATGCCAACATTTTTTTGTTAGAAATGATAAAAATTGTGCCTTAAATTAACATTAAATATACATTCCAAAGAAAAAGTCTTAGATATGAACAAGGATGTGATGGGTCCATGTGGTGGACTAATGTGTTCCTCTTTTGAAGAGTGTTCAGCCACATTTCTTATAAGCTGTGTTGTCCAAAGCTCACAATTTGCAAATATATAAGGTCGATAGATCGACAGAAAAATATATTTATATCCGTGGTGTGAAGGGCGAGATAAGGGTGGCATGAACCCAAGCCGCCTGTGCCACTGTCTAAAAGTCATTTTTTAAATTGGACTAGAAGATTTTAGCACAGATGACTTAACGCTGACAGTATTTGGTTGTACTTGATGTCGGCTTTTACAAAAAGATGTTTGGTTTTGTAAACAGAACTGTGTTGGTGTAGTCCATTATCAGTTCTGACTTTGAACCATGAGATTCCAGTCAAACACAATTGTTTCAAAGTCTAGTTTACTGGGTTTCTTGCAATTATTCTTGCGAGCTGTTTTAGATTAGTGTTTCTTTAAGATCTTAATGTGGCTATGATGACATAGTGAGACTTGTCGCGTTGGGCAGTCAATACTTGTTAACAGGCTATGCATAGTTTGATTTCATATGACATCATAAAATATGCAGTCCCAGCCGAGTTCTGAGAGATAGTTATACTGGGCCGAAGTTACAGGGACAAGAATCAGTCACAATAGGGTAGTTGACTGACATATCATATCAGCTACTTTTTAATAAATGTCAAAACGATTTATATGGAATTTTGTATGAAATATTCTATGACGTCATAGTTTCACAGCATCAAATCATCTACTCTTAGTGGTTCCACTGGTAATTAAAAATCATCAAATGCATTAAATGTACAGCATATTTGATGTTTCCACGTGATTTTAGATGTTTTATGCATTGGTTAGTGTTTGGTCATTTATTTTTGACAGTGTCAACTAACCAATTGGTCAAGTCTGATTGTCCCATACTTGAATTTTTTATTGCGTTGGACGTTTTTCCTAGGCAAGGTGCAGTTAGTAAAAGATATGTGCTTGAGAGAGTTTGGGGTCTTCTTATATCAGATCAAAGTAACATGTGATCATATGAGGATAATGGTCATATGTCTGTTTTTCCTGTATTAATCCTGGACTGCAATGTACTTGGGTTCGATTCCAATATTGGAAGATAGTAATATGTCGATGCGTTGGAACTGCGCATATCTCAAGTCGCGTCAAGAGAGGTAGAGCATAGCGATTTTTCGCTTGAAGAACAGCTCGACTGGGGAAGTACCTCCACCTTACAGAATACTGCAACCAAATAATGTGGTTGTGTTCCTGCGCGTGAGTAAGGTCGCCAGAGCTCATCGGGGTGTGGGGAAGGGTCGGCAATGCGCGAGTGGTACCCGGGGCGCGGATTAGTATATGGTAGAGACCATATACTAATCCGCGCCCCGGGTGTCGCTATCGTTCATAGGCTACGGTAACCGCTTACCATCAGGCGGGCCCTATGCTTGTCTGCCGACTTTGTTGTATAAAAAATATATATATATCTTGAGATTTTTCTTATATATAGGCTTGATGATGGGTAATTTCCCAGGTCGGGCTCGGTGAAACTCTTCTTGTTGAGAAGTATGAGGTTCCCGAGGGTTTATATCAATGTTTATAATATGTCGTGTTGTGCAAATTTAATCAAAAATCTTTTCGGGGCCTAAACTGAATAAATGTTAGTGCCGTGGAAAATGGGTTTTTAATTTTGGAAGCGATTAATATTTTCCGAATTACAGATGCAGAAACAACACGAGGATCACAGAGTCCAAATGATTCAATAGAGATGCAAGACTCTGTATTACAACATTCTATAACATCAGCTAATGATCTGAACCAACAACGAAGACGTGGCAAACGAGGGAAGAAAAGACGCTACAGCTCTAGTTCTGATGAAGACAATCAGAGTGACAATCAATATTCTATAACATCAGCTGATGGGTTTAACCAGCCTGACAACGGAAGCAAGAAAAGACGTTACAGTCCTAGTTCAGAAGAGGGAAAACTGAGTGAGACCAGACTTTCTATAACATTGGCTGATGGTCTGAATATAAAACAAAATTTTCCTGGCAAACGAGGCAAAAGGAGACACAGCTCCAGTTCAGATGATGACAGTCCGAGAGAGAATTACGCTCGGTTATTGTTTATCATGTTAAACAAAAATCTCCGTCCGGGTGAACCAATAAAAGATTATTTTTACGCGAAAATGTACTTGTTAAACAAATGTGGAATAGGCGGGCGACGCGCCGTCGATTGCTTACTATATGCTTTAGGTGATATCCCACTGAGACAGCTAGCTGAAGCCAAGCAGTTTAGAAATCCAGAAGATTTATTGGAATTTTGTCATACTGCTCCATACGAGTTTATTAAAAAAAAAAAGGCAAAAGGATCAAAAGGCAAAAATTGCTACAATTGTAAAGAACAGGGACATAAAAATATGGACTGTCCTCAACATCTGACTTGTAAATACTGTCAGAAAATTGGCCATGAATCTGAAGTATGTAGGTCTAAACCGAAGCTTAATATTGATTCAAAAACATGTTTTTTTTGTAAACAAATTGGCCATTTAATTTCGTCCTGCCCTAAAAAACCGAACAATACTAAAATTAAGATTTGTAAATTTTGTGGTAAATTTGATCATCCAAGTAATCAATGTTGGTTTAAACCGAAGCCTGAATTCAAATCTAAAACGCAAATCAGAAACGGAACTTGCTACAATTGCAAAGAGATTGGCCATACGAAAGCGGTTTGTCCTAAACCTATAGTTGTATGTGATTATTGTCACAAAGATGGCCATTTAGTGGACACATGTAAGATTTTCCCAATGAACGTACCTATGAATCAAAGCAGTAAAAGTTCTGACCAAGTTACGTCACAAGGTAATAAGCCATCGCCTTGGGTTTGGTCCTAAGGGGTTACTACGACATCAAAACATTTTGATTTGTGCGATTTGCAAAGATGATTGCATCGACAAAAAACTAAAGGGTAATTTGACTGCCGGGGTGTGCTCTCTACTAAGTTAGGCTATTATTTACTTATGCAAATAATTAAGTTAGAATTTAATTAATTTCTTAAGCATTTCGGTCTGGATTTTTCTCAGTTTGTATTGCAAGAAATCACAAAATGTAAGAAAACCCCTAATTTATGAGTGAATTTGATAAATGGCGTATTGGGTTGGTATCAATAAATAGAAAGACTGAAAAAAATGCGATGTGGTCGCAAAAAAATAAATAAGTGAAAGTGAATATTTATAAGGCTTTTTACATAATTTTATTCGAGAGGTGTATGATTATTTCTTGTTTGCATTTTTATAGAACATTAAATTATTCAAACTTTTCTTTGTTTTTTCAATGAAATAATAGAAAAATATTTAAATAGTCTAACTTTTGTATAGAAAAAGTTACATAGCTCTTGGAGTACTCCATACAAAAAACAAATGTGCTATAACTTTTGAACCAGGGCGCGACAAAATCTGGGATTCGAGGACAAAATTGGAAAAATTAGGAACAAATTCTGGAAGCAAACAAATCTTCGCTAGGTGCTCTAGTTCTTGAGATATGAGGTGCCAGGAAGTATGCTTCCTGGCAGGGTCACCTAAGAATCCTTATAACTTTTGAACCAGGGCGCGACAAAATCTGACAGACTTGGAATTCAGATCCGTGATGGTGGCCCTGCCAGGAAGTGCCACCTTAGGTTCTTGAAATGTTGCAGGATTATTGATAACGATATGATATTATACACTATCCATAGTGTTCGGCCAAATGGACCCACGATAATTATTCTCTATTCATTCAACTATAGACAAATTAGTTTCATAGGTGTTAGCTTATCTAAGAGATTCGGGCGTCCACGTCTATTTTGTTTACATATCATCATGACGTCATGATTTAATTGAACATGGCGGACAGCATTTTCGCGGGAATAAAAAAAGTAGATTTTAATGTATGGCAAGAAAGCATATTTATTTTGCCGAAATATTTTTTCTGTGGCTTTTTATTAGGAAATCAACGTTTCGAAGTACTTTTTCAAACAGAATAGAATATATATTGAACACTGGGAACTGAGTTAATATTGACTAAACATCCTAAAATATCAAGATAAAAATAAAATAACATAGAATTAGGTTAGTTTGAAATAATACACAATATTGACAAGCCGATTAAATTCCATCATTTATCCATTTAAAATTAAAATAAAAACAATGCAATATTTTGTTTTTTTTTTGGATTCGATTACAAAACAATCATCTACATTAATATGAACATACACAAGCATTTTCGTAGACTGCTAATAATTTGTATTATAACTAATACATAATTAAAAAATATATTTGTTTATTTGGGGGCAATAGACAAACCATAAATTATTTTTCTTATACACAAAATATAAAAGTTAATAAAAACTTCAACGCCGGATTTACAATATTTTCACTTAGAATAAGTTAAAAATGTCTAAAAACACATTTAAAATTCATTAAAAATACCAACTGTATATAATTTTCTTAAAATTATTCTCCTACTGTTTCGAATTCGTACTTAATGAATTATTAAAGTGTTTGTTTTCCATTATTTTCTGTCAATGGCGGACATAACAACAGAATTATCAAGTACACGTGTCCTCAATAAGTACTTTTCAAAATGGCAGTGGTACATAATTGATATTTAAATATAGTTTGGATAGAAACCGTCTTATTTTTCATTTAAGCACCATTCTTATTTTAAAACACCTATTTAAGGCACACTGTGGGAAGCAGATTTACGTTTTATCAAACATACAAACGTTCTATCAAAATATTTGAAAGAAATATCTTAAAAGTATGTTTCTAATGCTACTTGGAAGTCATATGGGGACGTTATATTATATTATACGTATTTTTCTATGAAGAAATTAAATATTTATGAAAATTCGAAATAAATGCCGTAATACTTTTCAAAGAGGCCATATTTAAATCGTAAAGTTACATATTATTGGCGGGAATTTATAATGTTGCCATGCAAAAATTAAAATAAGTACTAAACTCCCACCGTGAATAATTTAATTTTTTTAAAACTATTTTGTTAAGAAATTGCAACAAATGCCTTATTAATTCTAGAAAAAAAAACATTAGTTAAAATACCTACATTTTAAAAGCTATACGATTAAAACATGCATTTAGGTAATCCCAAATTACTACATATTAAATACTATATTGTGATTTTAATGTTCGGAATAACATTGTTTATGTCAACTAATGGAGTAATAATAAACTATCATAGTTTTTTTTTAAAAGAACATAGATATTATATACCAACAATATTTTGATTCTTGCTACAGAATTGATAACTAATTTTAATTATTTTATTTGATATGTAATGTTCTTTTAACGATGCATGTAAAAATAACTAACAGCCAAATTCGTTTGGATATTATATTGTACAATCCAATGGTGCCGATTCTGTTTACGAACTTAACTAATATTAGTCAAGTCACCTCCCTTATTGAAAAAAGATAGAACATTTTTAATGCTGTCAGTTTAGTCCATGCCGTCGTAATATACGGGTAAATAGTCGTGACCAATAAAGATCGCGTTGAAATAAGTGATCGGACTAATCTGACAGGACTAAAATATCTTGCATCCCTTTCTTATATTTCTTATTAGAAAAAGATATAGTGAGATTAAATTTGTTTAGTTTGTAATCAACAGAATCGGGGGCCAATGTATTGAATCTATTGGAAAAATAAAAAAAAACCCTATGATAAATTATGATAGAATATTATCCTCATTATTCTTCAAATTGGTATATAATGTACTCTAATTTGTCATTTTGAACTCGGTGTTGCTATTTTTAAATCGTAACTACTTTTTTAGTAGTTTTTCTTCTTCGGGATTGCTCGGGTCTGGCTTTTGGGGCGATTTGAATGTTGAGTTTGTTAAAGGACTGGCAGATGATGGTATGAACTGAAAACAAAAAAAAATATTACTTACTAACTTCCGCCGAGGTATCTCATGTTTTTTCGGGATAAAAAGTAGCCTATATGTTATTCCAGGGTATGATCTATCTATGTCACAAGTTTCATCCAAATCCGTTCATTAGTTTTTACGTGAAAGAGTGACAAAGATACATACATACACACAAACTTTCGCAATTATAATATTAGTAGGATATGTAACATAGTTTATAATCTATGGGATCGGTGCCGGTGGTAGATATATAAGGATTGAGCTGGCAATACTGGACAGAAAATGGCGTCATCTGGAACGTAGGAGCTTGCATAGTTTAAAACATTAATTTGTTATTCCAATTATAAATAATAAAAGTGTTTCTCCAAATATAAGTCTCTTACTTCATCCCTCTACCACATGGCACAGTCAGGATAATCACCCAAAATTAGACTCAGATATATATATGATAGAGCTCAGTTTCGATGTTGAAAAACCAGTAAAAGGAATCTTTTCATGCAATGGTAGACAAAACTCAAAATATATAGTTATACAACAAAGTTTTTTTTTCGTGGATGGCTTTGAACAAGTGTCTTTTTCACAGTAAGTAAAAAAAAAAGTCAATATGACAGTAATACAAACCAGTGACTTCAATATCTAGTCTTAGGCACTTCCAAATTCTAGGCAGCATGAAAAAAAAATAAACAAATCTTTATGCTCCCAGGGTAATTGTACTGCAAAGCAAGGTCTATTTATATTGACCGTGGCCAGTGATGAAATCTGTCACTAAGAACCTATGCCTAGGTCAGCTTCTGGTTGAAACTTTTAGTGCGCTCTGATATTTATTTGTACAAAATCACTAATTTGTTGTGAAATGGAACGTTGCTTGATGACCATCGTGCTAATTTCCTCACAATGTTCAGTGGTATAAGGGTTATAACGGTATGCATACCTGCTTCGGCAAGTCTGCTTCAGTGATCTCATCGATTCTGTCACCTTCACGGAGCAGCTGAAAAAAGAAAATAGACTTAAATAAATAAATATCCTGGGACACTTCACACACGGTTATCTGGCCCCAAACTAAGCAGAGCTTGTATTATGGAAACCAGTTAACTGATATACTACATATACTTTTTTTTGAATATACTTATATAGATAATTACACGCAGACTCACGACAAACAGACATGTTCATGCACACAAATGTTTGTCCTGGATGGGAATCAAACCCACGACCTGCGGCGCGATAGGTGGCGTCATAACCAACTGCGCCAACTGGCCTGTCCAATTTATAATATTCAATAGATATTAAAATCAGTTTCAGTTTTTGAGAGTAATGTTGGGTCTCGAGTAGGAGAACTTCAATAAGGTGCAAGGTGCTCTGAAATGCTGTTTTCGGAACACCTGAAAGTGCCAGGGGGTTAATTTTATCATTTTTGCAGCTTCCGGATAACATTTCATCAAAATATCTGTTTCGCCTAAAATTGGGCTATATTAAATCCATACAAATCTGTCTTTGATGAAACAAAAGGTTGTTTCGTCGACGACAGGTCGATCACAAAACATATTATGAAGCTGCAAATGTGGCGATCAGTGCCGTAAATAGGGGTGTGCCACCGGTGCCCAGGCAGAGGGCGTAGGCTCTGGGGAGCGCAAGAATGGCCGGACCAGGTAGGACACATTTTTTTCGGTATGCTCCTGATAAGTTCCCGCTGCAGCCCTAGTGCTCGATTCCAACATACGTACCTACATGGCAGTATCGTCAAAAACGCTTGCCCACATCAGTTCTAGTTCTTTAAAAAAATATTTTTTTTCCAAAATTTTAGATAATTGTTCCACCAACACCAAGGTCGTTGTGCTATATTTTATCACCCTGAGTGATTAAATAAAGTACCTAGGCCTATACATAGCATCGTTCTAGCTAGGGTACCTATTATAGGTATCTAAAAAAAAGGGCGCAGTAATAGAAGGGCGCAGAAAAGGCTATTTACGGCACTGGTGGCGATATTGACCCTCTGGTGGGTACTATACCACCGTGCTATGGTTTCCTTGCTGTCATTACCATCATAGTTTCGCTTACCTTATCAACTTCTGGTTCGATTTGCTCGTTGGTACCACCTTTGTTCAAGGCACCTTTCTCCATAAGTGTCGCGCGTTTTGCAGCCAAATACATGGATCTGAAATAATTAGTATTTAGATAAAAAATAATTACTGGGACATTGTTCACACGCGGTTATCTGATCGCAAACTAAGCAGAGCTTGTACTATGGACAACCAGATAACTGATATACTACATATACTACTTTTTTGTAAATATATACTTATATAGATAATTACACCCAGACACAGGACTAACAGACATGTTCATGCACACAAATGTTTGTCCTAAATGGAAATCGAACCCACGACCAGCGGCGTGCTAATGTCATATTGGTCATGTCAATCTGGCCTACTGTCACCCGCACCAAGAACAACGTTTTTTTACTATGTATAGGCCTGTGTTTGACCACAATCTCACCGTGGTCAGTGATGATGTGGCCGATAGTGGTAAGCATACAAAGCCTAGAAGGGAACTGGCTCTCAAGTGCAGCTGTTAGAACACACCGGAAGGTGCTTGGCGACAGATTTTCATCTTGAGGGTGGTAGCCAGCCAGGCGGGTACTACAAAGTACCCTACCACCGTGCTATGGTTTCCTCACGATGGTTTCCTTCACCGAAAGCTCAAGCTTATTGTAGAATTCGAACCCTCGACCTTCGTCGCGGCATTTTATTCGTACCTCTTAATAGTAAGGTAGTATACTTCAGCGATGGCTCTGACGGAGTAATCTGGCACGAAGGTGTGACGCAGCATGGTGTCCATGTTGAGGTTTTGCAGCGAGCCCAGGGTCGTCGGGGCGGGGGCTTCAGCTGGGAAACAATGTATGGATTAATACTAAAAAAAGGAAAGCGTGTCTGACTGATCAAACTGATGGGGGGGTATCACATCTCGCCCGGGGTGCTGGTAGAGCTAAAACCGGCACAGCACAAAAGAATGAAGCCTTACTGAGTTTCTTTTTTGATACTAACTACTAAGGCAGCAAACAAGCATACGGGCCACCTGATGGTAAGCAGAAATAATCAATATGAACAACTTGTAATATGAGAGCAATTCTAAAATCTACAAACATTATAGGTAAGTACCAAGTAGATTTATGACCTGTGTAAAATGCAAATAAATTATATGAAAACTCACCAAGGCCCACGTTCTGTGTGAGGGCCTGCACCCCGAAGTATGTGAAGGGCCCCGCCTCGAACACGAGGTTCTCGCGGCCCACAGTCACCTCCACGCGGCCCTCCAGTATCAACACGAAGTAGTCCACCTAAACATACCAACGACTATTAAAAAAAACGCTATTCCTCGTCGCATATTCTCAAATTTAACATATATTTTTTCCAAATCTCTTGGAACAAAGAATACAGAGAAAAACGCATTTTAGAATCATCATTTCACGTATAGCATCGCCTTAATGTATAACTCACCGGTTTCCCCTCCTGGAACACGTATCTCTTGAGGTCGTTCTTGTCCTCGTCTCCACGCAGCTTGATGTGTTGTATCACGTCCTGTTTCAGCAGCCGCCGTAGCACTGTCTCGGAGACCATGTCCGGACGGAATGGATCTACGCCTGGTTAAATTATTATAAAAAAATATAAATAACTACTTATTCGACAGATTAAGGGTCGGTTGCTCGTACTTTTAGTTAAAGTTTTGGTAACGTTAAACAATTATAACCATGATTTGAACGTAGGGATAGCTTTGACGATGACCGATCTCCCTCGGTCGGTTATGTTACGGTTAGAATTTTAGTTATAGTGACACCAGCAACCCAGTTTGCTTTCTTTCGGCGGTTAAAGTTAAATATAACCGTAACCTTATGTGGGGAAATAGCGTAGATGCGCCTGCGCTCTTCATACTTCAAAAAAAGCTGATCCGTATTCTGACAAATATTAACCAAACCACTAGTTGCAAGCCCTTCTTCCAGAAACATAAAATATTAACTTTACCGTGCCTCTATATCCTGAAAACGTGCAAATTTGTCAGAAAATATATTAATTTCTTCACAAAGCGTGAAGAAAAAGTAAATACCGATCGCTAAGACATAAAAATATGTTAATGTTACCCACTTCCCACTTAAGAATACACTCTAATAGCCCATATGTTATGTGCATAAAAATATATAATAAATTACCGGCTTTGCTAAAAGATGAAACTGACACTATATTTATTAATAAACTGAAACAAATACTGACAAACAAGGCCTATTATACCTTATGTGACTTATACAATTAATAACTACATAAATTATAAAAAAAATATATAAATATTAATATACTAACCAAATACATGTATACCTACGTAATAAAGAAACACGAACATCTAAAGTAATAATTATAATTTAAATAATACTGACATGATACTAAATATATATATGTCATGAAATATTAATATACATACAATTTAACAATTATAGAATAACTGTAGACCATTTATATCTCCTCTCTCCTATACCTCTCTAGAGATGTTGCTGTGCCCGACAGGCTCCACAATGTATGTATTACATAATTACCACCTAAGGTGTACACATTGTGGAACGCAATTAAATAAATAAACCTAACTATAACCTTACTACTTATGATGTTTGTTAATATGTTTTTTTTTTAGTAAAACACTATACAGGATGGTAATTTGAGACTTTTTTTGTTGCTCGAAATTAGGAACTTTCCATAACTGTGCTACAATTCATATTCCTAACAAAATGTTTGGGAATAGTTTTTTTCGATTTGTGACATTTCTGATACCCTAACCTATGGGGGCCACCCATAGAGCCTTTTGATCCTTGTCGGAGACAGGATTAATTAAGCTAATAAAAAATATTTTGAAAAATCACCGATTTCTCGCTGATTGTATATTTTTTTCAAAATCTGTAAATGCCTAAAAAATGAGTAAAACCTGCTTCAAAGACAAGAAAATCAATGTGGAACCCTGGAGCTATACAGAACTCCGCAAAATAATTATTAAAATCGATTCATAAGCAAAAAAAACAGCTGAATTGAGAACCTCTTCCTTTTTACAAGGTTTTAATTCATTTCACCTGTCCCGTTGTCATGGAATTTTGCAAGTTAAATTTGAGCTGAAATTTTACACGAATATGCAAATCGCGTGACAATGCAATATTATGATGACGTGGAGCTGATCTGATGATGGAGCTGGAAGGTGGCCATTGGAACTCCGTAATAAAACCACATAACCCCATCGAGTTTGGGCTTGTTTGATTCGTCTTGACGAGTAGTTGAAGACTGTGCAAAAGATAACTAATTGACTGATGATGCTTCGTGAAGAAGCGAAACACGTGTCGATTTCCTGTTGAGTTCCCTTGTTTTGGAATTGACAGATCAAATCAAAAACTCATTTATTCAGTTTAGGCCCTAATAAGGCACTTATGAACGTCAACAGTTACAGTTTTACAATAGACTCTACTACCGGTTCGGAATACAGAGAAGGATATATCCAGCGGAATTAGTTACTAAATATTTGTCTTCCATCTAATCTGACTGTGCAAAAAAAAAGTACAGTCAGCAATAAAAGCTTGTACCAAAAATTTAATTTATGACAGTAACTTGTTTTGAAGGAGGTTAAAAAGTATTTGTTTAACTTACTCGTGCTCAAGAACTGGAAGGTGGCGAGTACCAGTTGTGGCGACACGTGGACGCGCTGGTGCTCCTGGTGGCCGGCGAAGGCTGCCATGTCTTGGAACTTGTTGAGGGGGCGCATCAGACGCTTCTTGGTGCGGTTGTCACCTGGATATACGTTGGGGTATAGTAGGGTATTGTCCTGACATATTAAATAAGCTACTATTTTTTAATGTCAAATCAATAGTTTTATGAGTTTTGTATGAAATACCGCCCGGACTATGACGTTATAGTTTAATAGCATCAAATGATCTAATCGAATGCACGGCAAAGGATTTGAAATTTATCAATTGAATTTGATAGCTGTTATCCTATGGAAATAAGGTATATATTTCAACCAGCGATGCTCTAGGAAAAATACGCCGCGATGCTCCGAGGCCGATCACCGAGCATTGAATTGTACGATTGTCAACTGGTTTTTTTTTTATATCCTCAAAATAATATCGCGTTATGCAAGTAAAAAATCTATAAATAAACGATACATATTCGCGCTGAAAAGGCAGCCACCATTTCTTAAGTATCGTGACGTCATAAAAGCAGAAACATAGAAACGTCAAATGTAATGCATGACCTTTGTGTGCAAGCTTACGTGTTTCTGCTATACTGAAGTCATTCACGAGAAAAAATGGCGGTCGGCGGTTTTGGTCAGATGACATACAGATTATAAACATCGATTATAATTTTCAAATTAAAATAAATCTTTTATTAGTATTTCTTACGGTAAAAACTATATAAATAATATAATTTGATAATTTTACTTTGATAGATGAAAATACCCAATAGGGTAGTTGCCTGACATCAAATCAAAACAGCTACTTTTTAATAAATGTCAAAAACAATAGTTTATATGGAATTTTGTATGAAATACTACACTATGACGTCATAGTTTCGCAGCATCAAATGATCTACTCTTAGTGGTTCTACTGGTAATTCAAAAGCATTAAATGTACAACATATTTGATGTTTCCACGTGTTTTTACATGTTTCATGCATTGCTTAGTGTTTGGTCATTTATTTTTGACACTGTCATCTAGCCGATTGTTAATTCTTTTAATGGATTTAAGTTATAAGGTAAAACCCGGATAGATGCCCCGATGTAATTACTCTAGTTTCGCGGATGAATCGCATGCTATTTTATTTATCTATCGGGAGACATTCCAACTACCACTAAGTGGACCATGTCTCAAGTCTCCGTGCGATGGCATGGAAAGGCAAAGTGCGATCAAAGTTTTTTCGGGATGGATGCCCTGTTTCTCAGCGGGGCGTCTATCCTAAACGTAATTTATATGGACTAGGCAACAATCCCATATATGGGATAGATGCCTCAAAATGTAGAGGTCCGCAAAAATCGCTAATACTCTGGAAATATCAAAGATAATGTTTTTTACTTTTCATAAATTTGTAGATAAAAAACCAAAGTACTTGCCAGTTTTACAAATAAAATATTTTGATTTTTGTCCTGGGAGATATGAAATGATTTCAAAAAGTGGGGCAACTATCCTGGTTTTACCCTAGGCCTGTGATTGACCACAATCTCACCCTAGTCAGTGATGATGTGGCCTATGGTGATGATTAATACTCACTAATAACATCAGTTTCATCTACAATCTCAGCTTGGATCATCTCTTCGATGACGTCTTCTAAGGTGACGAGGCCGACTGTCTCGTACACCGGGTCGCCGTCGCCTTCCTCGATGCGCTGGACAAACGCCATGTGGCCCTTGTGACCTGAGGAGTAAGGGTTATATTTTAATGACAAGCTTTTATATGCTAGTTTAAAAAAATATTTTCCTTCGTTTGGAGCGAGGAATATGTTGATGATTTCTTTTGTTATTAATCAGTAAATATACTACCATTCTTGTCGCAAATAACATGTTGATAACTTACGACCTATAACTGAGCTGCAATTAGCAAAAAACGTGATAAAATTTGAATTTGCGCTCCAACCGAAGGTATCACCTTAAGACGCCATTTAGATTTAATTTTATAATTTTAATATATGATACTCGATAGTGATAGTGATACTCGAGCAAAAAAGACGAATCTAACGACATCTCATTCATCAGTAGTTAAGAGATGAGATACATACGAGTACATACAGGTCAAACCCATAACCCTTTTTTGGCTTCACCGCAGTCGGGTAAAAGATGGCAGCGGGAGTGAAACCACGTGTTGAAAGCCATTTCCACACAATAGAATAATACATTCCAAATGTATTTCATAAGTAAACCATGTCAATAATAACTATACGTAATTTAAAAAAAATCTGGAAAAACACGATTGCCAGCCAAATATATTCGACGCTCGGAAATATCGCCCACATTTATACAAGGTTACTAATAAGCTAGGTCTACATTTGCGAAGAATATTTAGGACGAGTAACAGACAGAGTTACTTTCAGTGCTGCCATTTTAGCGCTAGATCTAGCGGAATTTTTGGGTAACCAACTCCCATTATCTGCTGGCGAAAAATCTAGCGCTTCATGGAAATGTTCGTTAATTTATAAATAACTGTTCCGCGCGGTTTCACTCGCGTTCCCGGGATAAAAAGTAGCCTATAACCTTCGGGGATAATGTAGCTTTCTATTCGTGAAAGAATTTTTCAAATCGTTTCGTAGTTTCGGAGCCTATTCAATCAAATCTTTCCTCTTTATAATATTATTAGTATGGATAAATATAATTTATTTATCATTTCGAAACGAATATTTCCACAGGATGTTTTTAAGCTTATTCATGGTGATTAAAATATACTTATGGCAACAAATATCACTTATTTACTGCGGAGATTCCTCGAGCGGCTCTTGAATGAAAACCGTCTATTACTCTATACTAATAATAAAGCTGAAGAGTTTTTTTGTACTCCAGTAAACTAATAGGTACTCTGGCTTACATTTAGCGTATTTTAATGCTAACTAAATAATCGATATTTTTTAAATTTTGTATGGAAATATTTTACCTGCATACGGTTACCCTACTTACCCTACCAAAGTAATCATGTATAACTATGCCTTAAAAATGTTAGACATGTTACCCAAACTACCTATACTATTTAACATTTTTAGACCGCAAAATTGATAGACTCTTTTAACGATTTTATCTCCTCGTAATCGTACTTTATCGTACCACTGGTATCGTATCGTAAAATTATGTAAACGACCAAGTATAGACCCAGCACATTTATGATTCATGTTAAACCAGACAGGCGGACGTGGTTATTTATTTACGTAATATAATTTAAACTCTCAGATGTCTTGATTGAAAGCGCACGTGTAAAAAAATCGCTGTTGCCAAAATGTGTGAACGCGCAGTCTGCGGGTTATATGGCCGATATAAATCAATATTGAAAACTTATAGATTGATTTGTGGTTTTATAAATATGAGACGAATGTTTTGCACGTTTATCTAAACAACGTGAGCCAAGAATACGTGGGTCACATTGAAGAAATTGTTAGGGAGATGTATTTTTTAATAAGAAAAGTATGTATTTTCTATGGTATTGTCTCTTCCCTAAATTCGGGAATCTCTTAATGTTTTATTCTACGTCATGTGACTCCACCATTATAAAACGCTGTATGTAGTGTAATCTTTAATAAAATTAAACTCCTGTCTAATTATTATAACAATGGTCTTTATTTACTGCAGTCTCCGACCTTTAACAGAAATAACTATGTATATCTGTATGCCAAATTTCAGCCCGATCCGTCCAGTGGTTTGAGCTGTACGTTTATATATCAGTCAGTCAGTCATGTATTTCTTTTATAGAAGAATCTAATATTATGTACGTAAGGAAGAACACAAATCAAGGATATTTTTTAACGAAATTATCGATCTCCATTTGTTCTTTAAGAACTACACGAATTTAATCTCACTATATCTCTTTCTAATAAAATAAAAAACGATACAGGATATAATAAATTCGGTCCTGACCTGTCAAATTAGTCCGATTACTTATTTCAACGAGAATTTAGACGCGTTGATACGTTTAGTAGCGATATAGAAGTAATTTTACCACCTTTAAATATTTGCTATCATTGTTTTATAACATTTGTAAAAAAAATGTGTTCAGAATTCATCCAACAGAATCGGCACCAGTATCATTTACTGAGAAATAGTCGTGACCAATATATTTTTATTGGCAACACATTTTGACAGCTATCACCTAACTTTTTTTTTAAACACAGCACAAATCACTCACTGACCTTCCTTGAACTGCTTCAACATAACGTCCAGAGTGATATCTTCGAAGACGAAGTTGCAAGGGTTCTGGTAGTACTGGCAGAGAGTCCGCAGCGGCGTGTTGTCGTCAGGATCGACGAACGCGAGGTCCTTGATGAACAGCACCGTCACAATGTTGCCGCGGTGACCTTCGTATACCGGGATACGGGAGTACCCTGTAAGGAATTTTGAGGGTAATTTTGTTATCACTGGCAGTGCTAGAATTTTTGAGGAACTTGCATTGCTGCTATTGTTAGCCTACCTAGGTACCTCAAAACTGTGTTTCTTGCCGGAGTCTTCTCAGTTTAAGAGGGTCACTAACGCCAATGACCGTTTAAACCGACCGTTTAGACCGATGATAGTTTAAACACTAGAAATAAGGATAAACTTGCTATACCTGTAACTCGTTTGAGCAAAGTTAGGGATTCTTTTAAGGGGCAATGTATACGCTTCTTTAACAAAGTACCCAAAGAAATTTAAGAATTGTCCGTGTTAAAATTTAAAAAGCTAATTAAAGATAAGTTGTACAAAAAAGGGTACTATAAAGTTTCCGATTTTATAGAGGACAAGAACGCATTTTCATGAGTTGTTCGCTTCACATGCTATTTATTGTTATTATTATTGTCATATTGTTAATTTTAATATTTTATTTTATTTTCTATAGTTTTTTATATACATATTTTTATTTTTACAAATTTGACGATTAAAAATACTTGCAATAAGTTCATTTAATAAAGACACTTTTGAATTTGACCTTGAGGATTTGTCCATACAAATAAGTACTCAAAGCTTAGGCGTCAGAGGATCTAGAGGGGAGCCTTGGATTTATGCTTGATTTTTATTTATTACTTTAAAATTATTGATATAAAAATTAATTTTAACTAATACAAATTGTAAAATAATATATCTTTTTGGTGTAGGATATTTTTTTTCCAAATTCAGGGATGTTTACTTCAATTTTAATCTATAAAATTGAAATACGATGAACTAAGATTCGAAAAAAAGCTGTCCCTTTATGCCTTTGTAGGTATCTACATATATCTCTTTACTTGATGGCGATGATAGCTCAGTGGTAGTGACGTCGGATGCCGAGACGAAGGTCCCGGGTTCGAATCCTACAATGAGCTCGAGCTTTCGGTGAAGGAAAACATCGTGAGGAAACCATAGCACGGTGGTAGGGTACTTTGTAGTACCCGCCTGGCTGGCTACCACCCTCAAGTTGAAAATCTATCGCCAAGCACCTTTCGGTGCGTTCCGACAGCTGCACTTGAGAGTCAGTTCCTTTCTAGGCATCGTGTGCCATCATCGGCCACATCATCACTGACCACGGTGAGATTGTGGTCAAACACAGGCCCTATACATAATTAAAAAAGAAAAAAACTTGTATTTGCGTGTAGGTACATAAATAAATAATTAAAGAAAATATCTTACCAGACTTAACAATTTCAGACATGGTCTCGAAGTCCAGAACACTGGTGATGGGCAGCATGTAACAGTCTTTCAACTTCGTCATCACATTGCTGACGGTCTTCTTGCGAAGATCCAGGGCTCCGGAGATTATGTTCACCTCCTCTTTGTCCAGGTCGTTGACGTGGTTCGTTACCTGAGGGGAGCGGAAGATGTATCAGGGGCCTTCAGCATTTTTTAACCGACTTCAAAAAATAAGGAGGTTCTCAATTCGACTGTAATATGCAGGTTATTTAATTTATTTGTTTGTTATTTGTAAATAAATATGTATATATTGTTTAACAATACAATTTAAAAATGTATGATAATAATCTAGACGAATTTAACGTAGCTCGCTAACGTAGCTGGGATATTTATTTTTCTCCTTGCATTAAAACATGACTAGAAAGAACTCGACATATGAAAACAACTAAATTAAACAAATAACCTACTTAAATAAGACTTAAATAAATAAAAACTAAACTAAATAACAACTAATTCCAAAAATAACCTACTTCAAAATTTGGCATGGTACCCATGACACTTCGACTGTAATTATATATATTCAAAAGATTCACAAAAAAAAGAAGCCTTGCTGAGTTTCTTGTCGGAGTCTTCTCGGTTTAAGGGTGAACCTTCGGTTGGAGCGCGAAATTCAAATTTTATCTCATTTTTTGCAAATTGCAGCTCAGTTATAGGTCGTAAGTTATCAACATGTTATTTGCGAGAAGAATGGTAGTATATTTACTGATTAATAACAAAAGAAATCGTCAACATATTCCTCCAAGGTATATTAGTAACATTTTCATGAAAAAGTCGTATATGTCAGTATATACAGTAATATACATTTTATTGTCTTTGAAAGAATTTTAACTTTTTTTTTTTAAAGTCGATAATTTAGCACTCGAGTAATCTAATAGGTAATCAGTTAGACTTACGTTTAAGTGTATTTTAATGCTAAAATAATTTGTTTTGTATGGAAATATTTGTATTTTTATGATCTGTATAAGGTCAATGCCCTTTCGGCCTACTATCTAAGAAAAACCCCGGGCTGTCGCGTATCTTTTGGTGGTAATAGTAATCTGTGATATAAATAAACCCCTGTATGGTCAAAATATAGTGAACTAGTTATTCCTGCGGCTTCTATCGCGTTTCCGGGATAAAAGTAACCAACCTTCAGGGATAATGTAGCTTCCTATTAGTGATTTTTTCTAATCGGACCAGTAACACCAGAGATTAACGCATTCAAACAAACAAACTCGTCAGCTTTATTATTAGTATAGACTGGCTGTTCCCCGCGGCTTCTATCGCGTTTTCGGGATAAAATTAACCAACCTTCAGGGATAATGTAGCTTCCTATTAGTGATTTTTTCTAATCGGACCAGTAACACCAGAGATTAACGCATTCAAACAAACAAACTCGTCAGCTTTATTATTAGTATAGATAAGCAAAGTGTTCATTAATGCATTAATTACTATGTTAATTGAATGAGAGAGAAATTATTTAAAATATAATGTTAGCAAAACGACAACATACACTAACCCTGACTAACTCCTTTAGCCGTTCCCTGTTGTAATGTGTGCCGATCTCCTCGCCTAGGAAGTAGTCTAGGAGCTTGCTTGTAGGCCAAGCTAGTGGAGCGCAGATACCCATTACAATCTGTGGAGAAATTATTTTATTAACTTAAAAAAAATATATTTTACTATGTCAGTTAGTAATATACATTGATAATAGAAATAATAAATAAATATTCTGGGGACATTGTTCACACACGGTTATCTGATCCCAAACTAAGCAGAGCTTGTACTATGGACAACCAGATAACTGATATACTACATATACTTTTTTTGTAACTATATACTTGTATAGATAATTACATCCAGACACAGGACAAACAGACATGTTCATGCACACAAATGTCCTGGATGGGAATCGAACCCATTACCAGCGCCAACTGGCTTATCAAATAACTAGCGACCCGCCCCAGCTTCGCACGGGTGTATAAATCTTTGAATTTCTCGGCTTTTCTGTACTATAGTATGTATGTATTATACATATAAACCTTCCTCTTGAATCACTCTATCTATTAAAAAAACCGCATCAAAATCTGTTGCGTAGTTTTAGAGATCTAAGCATACATAGGGACAGACAGACGGCAAGCGACTTTGTTTTATACTATGTAGATGACTTTTCTACTAACCTTCATAATCCAGATACTCTTAGCACCAATAAACAGTCCATGTCTGGCACAAATAGCCTGAGGCGTGATCTCAGCAATAAACACAATCGCCAGCGTAGACCCAATGACAGCAACAAGACCAGACGTCAGATCATCAAGAATCACAGTAAAAGTACTGTTCACAGCGACGTTACTCAGCAAAATCGTACACAGCAGGTAGTTTCCGTGCGCTCTTACTGGCATGATAGCCCTTGCGTACCTCCGTTCCTTATCCGTCCCTGTATTTGCTATGATCTTCAACTCTGTACGGTCTAAGGCCATGAGACCAAGATTAAGACCAGAGAATAGGGAAGCAAGCATCAGTAATATAATGATAAGGACAATGGAGGCCCAGAGGGGTAATAGCTTGTTGTGTGTTGCCAAGATCTTCCATTTTTCCTTCCCTTGATGTATGAAGGTGTCACCGGAATGGTTTTTAGCGCAGATGTAGAATTTGTGGTCGTCCAATGGCGGTGGTGCTGATAGTTCTAGTAAAGCTGAATCATGTTCCGCTGATTGTACCTAGAAATATTAAAAATTAGACTTGTGTAGGTAGGTACATCATTTCGCATAAAAAATTTAATACATTTTCGATCAAGAATAAATTTATTTACAACAAATATACAAAATACGATCGACAGATAAAAATTTAATAATTATTTTTAATATTCATTTACCTTGGCATAATGAGTTGGAATAACTTTTAATGACATAATATTAATTTACATAAACAGTATTTGGCATACTGTTAAGATATGCATAATGATCTTTTGGCCTATATTCTTTTGAACTACTATGAAGTCGCATAAAAGTTATAGGGCATATTATTTATTATAATCTAGATACTATAGGTACGGTGACAGTAGGCTGGGCCACTCGCATACGTAAAATAATTTAGTTTAAAGTTATATGCTACTAAATAATATGCTTCTTCATCGTTATGCTAACTTAGGATATGGTAAATACGATTATGCCGAAAAATGTATGCGTAATTATTATTATACATAAATGTTTAGGCATGCTGGTGCTATGGTCAAAGTTGTAAATATTTACGAACTCTGTCACTCCATAAAGAGCTGGTAAATCAGAAAGTAAACAGGAGCACTTACCTTATATTCGCCAGTAAGTAAATGGTCGCAAGTTGTTCCGTAATCCTCTGCAGCGTGAGTGAACGCAATAATCATTTCACTGTTGAAATTCTCCCCAAAAATCCTCATTTTGAATTTCGTCTCCCGCAACACACTGGGAATTACTTCCTCTATTAACGACGGCTCTTTATCTGCCTCTTCAACTCTCAGACCTAACATTTTGATCGGACCAGAGACAACAATCGTTTTTTCAGTTGTTACGGTTGGTGCAGCTTCTGTGCTCGTGATGGTTCCGTTTTCAGCATCTCGCTTCTTTCGCTGTAGCTCAGCAGGGTAAGGTTCTTCAATTTTTTTGTGTGGTTGGTAGGAGAATGTTTCGATCGCGACGTCGTCTTCCTGGATTCCTTCATTGTTAACTGATAAGTCATCGTGAAGGTCATTAGCATTGATTTCGTTATACAGATCGTCTTCTGTATCGAAGGTTTCTCTTTTAATCTGTTTACTGGGTTCTTTGTTACTGTAACAAGAAATGTTATTATTAATTATCTTTCTTATTAATTTCCCCGCGGTTTCACTCGCGTTCCCGGGCTAAAAAGTAGCCTATAACCTTTGGGGATAATGTAGCTTCCTATTAGTAAAAGAATGTATACTGTATATATATATACATATATTTTAATTTATTTCATTTCATTCAATAAAATAAGTAAACATTTCTTATTTTATTTTAAAGCTCTTGCCTTGCTCGAACAAAATGCATGAAAAGTTTAATGTTTTTCGAAATTGAAAGGATGTATCATTTATAGATACACCAAAAAGTTCAAATTTCAGTGCGCGCTCATTTGATGTCTGCTGTCTCTCTCAGACATATGACAAAGAACAAGAAGCATGAATTATATGTTGCAAGCGAAAGTTCGACGGATTTTTGTTTCGCTTTCTCTATTTCGCAGTACTGATTCTGTGTTTTCGATACAAACCAATCATAGTTTGGATCTTTTTAACCGCATCTGGAGGTAAAGTACTGGAGATAGATAATTTTAATGAAGGGGAAACATTTCTTTATTATTAAAAATAAATAAATCTTAATAAAAAGATTATTTTTTATTTGATGAACCTTACGAGTAAAAGTGCTTTATCTTGTCCCATTGGATTTATAAATTTAGATTTAATATAATTCAACAAATACTAAAAAACAGAATAAAATAAATATTTAAGGGGACTTTCCGTTTTTATAGATAACTAGCTTCCGCCCAGCGGTTTCACCCGAGTTCCCGAGGGATCTTATATTTTGCCGGAATAAAAAGTAGCCTATATGCTATTCCAGGATATGATCTAGTTATGTGCCAAGTTTCATATAAATCCGTTCAGTAGTTTTTATGTGAAAGGGTAACAAACATCCATCCATCCATTCTCACAAACTTTCGCATTCAAAATATTAAGTAGGATAGGATGGTACGGAACCCTCCGTGCGAGCCCGACTCGCATTTGGCTGGTTTTTTACAACCTAAGAAACTTTTTGTGGATATTATAATATCTAAAATATAATATAATTATAAAAAAAGTGTCATGGGTACCATGCCAAATTTTGAAGGAGATTATTTTTGTAATTAGTAGTTATACAGCATAAGGTGCCGCAGTGTTTACCTTGAATTGTGCTTGTGCGTACCACAAGATTTCAATCGCTAGGTAAACCACGGTTGTCGTCACTCACTAGTCTTGAGGCCCTGCCAGAATACCAGCGTTGCACTGCATTATGTAGTGTAGCTTTATGCTGAGGCAGGGACCCTTTCACCCCGTACATTATACCTATTTTTATTTATAAGTCTTTATATTTTTGAAATAATGGGTCAATAAATACTTTTTCTTTCTTTCTTTCTTTATAAATAGTTTAGTTTTTATTTGTTTAGTTTAGTTTTTAATATAAATGCGAAATTTTGTGAGTTCTGTAAATATATAAATGAAAATCTAATTTTACTTTAGCCGTAACTCTATAATAAAACTCTGTCCATATATAAATAATATCAATATTTTTCGTAATTGCAATCCGCTATAACATATTATGTACCCAGCTGTTATCATAAAATGAGGTCGCCTAGTCAATTACCTCGGGCGTCGGTCGCATTTTAGTTTGTATCACTATTATAGCCTATACACGAAACTCAATGTCGTCGCAACAAATTACGTCTACTATGACGTACCCAGATTCTGGCATAAGAAGGGGGGGGGGGGGGGGACGGTGGTAGGGTACTTTGTAGTACCCGTCTGGCTGGCTACCACCCTCAAGGAAAATCTGCCGCCAAGCACCTTCCGGTGTGTTCCGACAGCTGCACTTGAGAGCCAGTTCCCTTTATTTTTATGTTTTTTTTTTAAAAGACTAAGTTGGTAGCCTCAGATGGCTGCAACAACCTTACCGTACAAAAGGCTTTATGTGTTTACCACCATCGACCACATCATCACTGACCACGGTCAGATTGTCTAAACACAAGCCTAAACACAGAAAAAAAAAACAAAAAAAAAAGGAATCGATGATAGGGGTGGATTACAGCTGCAGGTAGAGATAAACTACGCTAACATGGCGCGCCTCTCCAAATGACAGTTTCAATGTGTGTAGTCTCATCCTTACTAAACAGTTAGTATGTAGTTGTAAGTATTCGTCCAGTAGCAGCCGTCTTCAGTAGCTCACTTATCACCAGATTTGTTGGTCAACTAATCATAACTAGCCGACCGCAACACAACGCACGTGGCATTGTCATAGATATACAATATTTTTTCTTTTTATAATATGACGTACCTTACGCATATAAACATAATTTACCACCTAAATGGAGGGGCAGCTGCCCTCACTTCCACAGATTAAATAGTTGAACTTTATTGCAAAGATATAAGGCTCATTTTCATGTCAGGCACCCGCACCAAGGTATAACGTAAGTTTATGTAGTGAGTAAAGTTTCCGTTCTGTTTTGAGGGACGGGTTTTGCAACCTTTTAGCTTTTAGGTAGCATTTAAGGTGGAGTCGAAGGGAAAGTGTCAAACGAGACGATCAATTTAGTATATGGTATTTTACCTACTGAAATGTACTATAAAGCGAATGTAACTCGTCTGTTTATTACCCCTTAAGCCCTCAACGACTAAATGAATAACACGTAGATATAACAAGAAAATTCGTAATAACAAGAAAATTGGGAGTGATGAAGCGGTTAAAGGGGGGGGGATGGCTGATTTGTAATTTTCAACAGTCCAGTTGGCGCAGTTGGTTAAGACACCACCTATCGCGCCGCAGGTAGTGGATTCGATTCCCATCCGGGACAAACTTGTGTGCATGAACGAACATGTCTGTTTGTCCAGAGTCTGAGTGTCATTATCTATTTATGTATGTATTTACAAAAAAAAGGAGTATTTATGTAGTACATATATCAGTTATCTGGTTTCCATAGTACAAGCTCTGTGTGAACCGTGTGTGAACAATGTCCCAGGAAATTTATATTTAAACTAATTTGAATGAAAGTTTCTCTGAATATTAGGTATGAAGTTGCGTTTTAATTGCTCTCACTAGTCAGTCTCTCACAGTATATCGCAGTCGCTGATAAAACCGCGGGGGGAAGTTATACGCTAACTACTTGACACGGATATATTAATACAAATACTTCAATATAACATCGTAAATATCAAGTGTTTAACTATACGCTTCAATGGTTATCATATAAAAATGGAACGTCCATATTTACTTGTAATATTTATATAATATACCTTGTTGTATTCTCAAGTACTTGGAGCACGGTAGCAAAATTTTTTTTTTTTTTTTATTTTTTATTTTATTCAGTTTAGGCCCTAATAAGGCACTTATGAACGTCAACAGTTACAGTTTTACAATAGACTCTACTACTTTAAGAATTTAATTTAATTAATATAATAATAATAATTTAATTTAAGAAATCCTTTCTGGGCTTTCTGTGCATGATCTTCGGCCATAACATCACCAAGGTGTCAATGATGTCGAAGATTGTGGTCATAATGTCATACAGAAAAGGACCTAGCTAGCACGCTATGGAATCGGCCATACAAGTCGGTGGAACGCAACAATATCTCAAGTGATTTTAGTCTCAATTTCAATGTATTAGAGTTTTAATTGTATTGACAAAAATAAGTAATTTGACGTGTGTCAAGCGTAAAAGTTCCTTTGGATAAGTTCCTTCGATTCCTATCTGTAATTTAATACTATTTATTATTCTGTGGCAATTAGTAAAAAAAAAATGTACTTAAAAAATTGAATTCATCACCTCTATGTTATTTATAAGGTTAATTTGTTTGTTGTTTTAGGGTTCCGCTCCAAAGGGTAACACGGGACTCTATTACTAAGACACACCCTGGCCGAAAGATTCAGACATATATTTTATTTGCTGTTTATTCTGGGGATTCTGAAAATATTATGATTAACGCAATTAATTCCGTAGGCCCCAAGGGTCAATAACGCCGCCGGTGCAATTTCAATAAAAATAATCATTTGGTCGGACAAATTCTGTCGTTTTTATTTTTTTATACAAAAAATTAAAATGGTAATGTTTGTATGTTCGAATGTAGGAGGTAATCTCCGGAGTTACTGGTCCGATTCTAAAAATTCTTTCACTAATAGGAAGCTACATTATCCCCGAAGGTTAAAGGCTACTTTTTTTATACCGGGAACAGCTGGTTAAATATATAAATGCCTAAATCTAGAGCATTCTTTTTATACCTAAATAATTTTTCACCAAAATTTTATCTTGTAGGTATCGATTCTAATAGTAGTTTATGATACTGTTGCATAATAGAGGTTATTAAACACGAGTGTGAGTTTAAGTACCGAGCCGTAGGCGAGGTTCTTAATAGTATCACACGAGTTTTTAATACCTAATTATGTGCAGTATCATACAGTACTTTATCTAAATTCATAAAAAAAAAATTGCTATTTTTGTGACATTTTTGGTCAAAATGATTTAAGTAGGCAAAAACAATAAAATATACAGACACAATAATCATATACTTAATCAAGTCCGTGTTGCCAACTCCCAAATATTCTTACCTAGAGGTAAGAATTTTTGGGAATTTTTTAACTTGAACTTTAGAAAGTTCAAGTTAAAAATTTGTCACATTGTCATCGTCAAATTGAATTGATACTGATTGATTATACTATTGATAGGTCCAAAGTGTACTTTAATAGAAAAAAAGTTATTTTATAGCATTATCTTGGGAACACAACTGTACTATAATGAATCATTATACACGGGTGTGCCTAAAGTGGCTCATTAAAGTACCGATTTTGATTTCATAATAAGAACATTACGATATGAGAGTAGATAAAAATAATATAACATCAAATATAGGTCAGTATATTACACTATAAAGCTATAAAACTAATGATTAATAACATTTTATGATTTTCAATCATGATTCGCCATTAATTTATTTAATGAAAGTGTCCGCCATATCGCGTGACAGTCTCAACCAAAACAATGCCTATGTCACACCGTGTCGTCGTTTAATTCAGGCGGTTATGTCCTTTATTATTTTGGTTGGACTGAGCTGCTTCAATGAAGCTACCTACCGTGGAGCTCAAATAATAAAATGAGCTCCTCGACATGGATTTATCAGCAGTAGCAGGACAGCTGGGTTCTTTAAGAAGCGTGTGAAGAGATTTTAGCAGGTTTGGCAACGGGCGAGTGTTACTTCTTTCTTGGTAAGCAATGGTAACCGCGCATCGGGCCGGCGGCGCGGCCTTATGCAAACTATATCATAGCAACCTAGATTTTTTTTTTTTTTGAAAGGACTAAAGTTGTTAGCCTCTGATGGCTGCTCCAACCTTACCGGACAATCGGCGAGCGCAGAGAGCTCTCAGCTGGGTAACATTTAGGTAACCACGCCTGAGGGCACCCCCGAGTGGGGTACGAACCTCGGCTCAGGGAGTTACCGGGGGAAGGGGAGGACTTTGTACGAGTTACGACTAATTGGGGGCGGTCGGATTACTAATTTGGAGTGTTGATAGCAATTCTCTCCTACTTTAACATGCTGGCATCAGCAAACCCGAAACCAGATTGAGATGAGTCTTTGTAAAATGGTAGCGTACTTTATGGTTAAGAAAAAAGATGTCACGATCTACCGTCACTTGAGAGCCAGTTGCCATCTAGGGTTTTTAAAAGTCTGAAACACAGTGCTAATTAGCGTAGTAGCCAACTATAAAGAGTATTTTTCCAGTAAATATATCGAATAGTCAAAGCGGCGACTTTAATAAAAAACGCAGCATTTAGCCGCCCGTTGTGTTAAGGTTTCAAATTAAAGACCGACCTTGGCGTGACGATAAACCAACCGAATTGGGGAGAGGCTTCCTAGACATTACTTTTTGGTAGATTAATGTCCATTTTGTGAACATTATCTATGGTGCATTTTATTTATGACAAACTACCGACCCGCCCCGGCTTACACGGGTGTAATATGTATGTATACACAAACCTCTTTCTATTAGAGAAAACCGTGTCAACATCCGTTTGGTGAATAGAATTTAGAAGAAAACTCGTGATTTCCCTGGATAATAATACAAATTAAGAAATCCCCGACACAAAAACCCTCTAAAAAGGAAAAATGTTGTTTATATCTCTTCATGAACTCCAAATGAGTTCAAACGGCTGAGCGGATTTTCTTGAAACATAGCTAAGACACTTTTCAAACGAAAAAAAAAATATTACTGTTGCCTTACAAAAATACATGTTTTTTTTCCTCGAAAACCAAACACTAACCAATGCATAAAACATCTAAAAACACAAGGAAATATCAAATATGTTGTACATTTAATGCTTTTTATGATTTTTAATTACCAGTGGAACCACAAAGAGTAGATGATTTGATGCTGTGAAACTATGACGTCATAATTTAATATTTCATACAAAAGCTGATTTGATGTGTCAGTCAACTACCCTATACCGCAGCCAAATATCTTTGTTGTATTCCTGCATGTGAGTAAGGTCGTCAGAGCTCATCGGGGTGGGGGGAAGGGTCGGCAAATCGCGAGTGGTACCCGGGGCGCCGATTAGTATATGGTCTCTGTCCCGGGTGTCGGTAGCGTCCATAGACTACGGTAACCGCTTACCATCAGGCGGGCCGTATGCTTGTTTGCCGACTCTGTTGTATAAAAAAAAAATGCTCAAAGAATTGCATTGCCATTCAGCGTGGCAATGCTGCCAGTCTTCTCGGCACGCTTCCGCAGGGCAGAGATTTGAAGTTAGTTTTATTTGAAAATCCTTTATTAAATATTTATAAAAACTAACATATAAAATATTTGATTGTTCTGATTTAAATAGTTTTATTTTGAATTTAAAATAAAAGTGTGAAAATAAGAACTAAAATTATTAACTACTAGCTTCTGCCCCGCGTTCCCGAGGGATCTTATGTTTTCCCGGGATAAAAATAATCCTACGTGTTAATCCAGGTTATAAACTATCTGTGTTCCAAATACGTTCAGTAGTTTTTTCGTTAAAAGAGTAACAAACATACATCCATACTCACAAACTTTCGCTTTATAATAATTAGTAGAATGATTTGTAGTAAATATCTAAATAAATTCTGTCAAAAGACAAGAGCTGACAGCAAAAATAGCAGAACTATAAATGCTGTCTGACCTCGCGAGGTGAGCATTGAAACATGAGAGTGTTAATAAGACCCAAGTGTGATGGTTTTATTGGCAATGTGCTAGAGGCGAGTGGTTCTTTATACCTATTCGACTGGCGAGATTTTATATTTACTTTAATAACCGATTTTGTTTTTGGGCGTTTCATTAAAAACTTTAGAACGAGAATCAAGATTAATATTGTTTTAACCCATAAGTTACAAATGAAAATAAAAAAAACCACGGCTTTGCTTAGTTTCTTACTTGTCAAAATTTGGTCAAAAGCCCCGATTCTGTTTTTTACAAACTAATTTATTTTCACTATATCTCTTTCTAGCGAAAACCATAAGAAAGGGATGAAATAAAAGTCATGTTAAATTAGTCCGATTGCTTGTTTTAAGGTGAATTTAGACTTTTTGGCGGGCTTAGTGTATTTTGCCAGTGTCAAATTGAGCAATGTTGGTATTTTTATATTCTTAATGTATTAAATTCTCGTCAATCGTCAAGTTTCATAGTTCTAGTAAAGTTTAAGTCATGTCAAATCATCTTCAAGTCATAGTCAGTCAGTTAGGTTTTAGTACAATGGTAGCCGTTCTACTAAAACTTGACACGGACTTTTTGAGACATCTTGAAAAGCCACTATACACGTGATCATTTCACTTCACTGATGCACTTGTATTGATCTTTATATAAATGATAAAACTCAAAATACACGATTTTCTGAAAATAAAACGAAAACGCAACGTCACGTCGCAAATTCCCGCCAAAAAGTTTAGATTATAATCAACAGAATCGTAACCATCAACATCTGCCAGAATTGTTTTTTTTTTCATACTCATACTTAGCTTGGGTCATTCGACAAACAGTCATTTGATCTGTTGATGACGTAAGACGGGCGACCTCCAAAACCAATTATCAAATAACAATGGTTTCGACTCGACAAAGCAAGCCGAATTAGTCTATTATTTGAAGTTTCACTTGTGGTTTATTAGGGCCTTTATTGCGTAACAGATGCCAGTTACATGAAGTTCTGATGCCTGTTGTTTCTAGTGTAGGTAAAAATCAATTTTTGTGTACTTTGTGTTTTGACCAAATTTTTTAACCCCTATATCTCCTACCCCTTTGAGGTACAAACGATTTGAAAAGCGGTACAATCCTCTGGGGACTGGGTACAAACCTTTACATCCGGTTTAAACCGGGTACAAACGAATTTTTGTTTACTTAGTTTTTGACCAAATTTTCGCACCCTTATAACTCCTACCCCTTTGAGGTAAAAACGATTTAAAAAGCGGTACAGTCCGGTACAAACCGGGTACAAATGAATGGAAGTAAAAAAAACAATTATTGAATACTTAGTTACCAGGTTCACAGTGGTATATTTATCAATTTAAAAATCAATTAAAGATAAACGTTGGTAAGGGCACACTTGACACGCTTTTTTATGGTCAATTTAATAAATTGTCAATAGAGATAACTATTTAATATTGGAAATAAGTCCCATTTTAATCAAAAAGTTCTTGAAATTCAGTGTCAATATATTATTATTTTGGGATGAATTTATTTGAAACTAGCTGTTCCCCGCGGTCCCACTCGCGTACCCGGGATAAAAATTAGCCTTCGGGGATAATATAGCTTCCTATTATCGAAATAATTTTTCGAATCGGACTAGTAGCTCCGAAGATTAGCGCGTTCAAAAAATAGACATAGATTTCTGATATACCTACATATACCGAACTACCTTGAATCAAGGCACTAATAATAAAAATTGTAAGTAACGCCAATAGTTATCAGAGTTTAGTACATAATGATAATTATAACTAATGAAACTTCAGTACCATTAGTGAACCGACTGCCACCAATTAGTCGTAACTCCTAATTCCTCCCACTTCCCCGGTAACAATCTAAGCCGAGGTTCATATCCCATTCCGGTTGCTTTCAGGCTCATATGTTGCCCGGTTGAGATCCCCGAAAAAAATAAGAAACCGTGTTTGTTTCTTTATTCCATAGACGAGATAACACATATTCATCAAAATGTCAGTAATTTGCGCCATAGCTACGACCCTGAACTACATTATAGAACATCACAAACGACGTTTATCCACTTCAAATCGGTTAAAACCGGTGACACTAAATTACGATTCCCGAAAATAAATGACGCCCATACGTCACAAACGCCATTCTGGCAGAACGCCAAATTGTTTGCATCAGACGGGCGTTTATGACGGGTGTAAAATTTAAAAAAATATATGAAGAGCGTATAGTGGCGCGAAATGAGATGCTTTAGAATACTTTAGATAAAACGATGGATCATAAAATTATATATAGGATTATTTTTCGACTTTTTGTTTGTACTTTTATTTTTTTTATGGCGCTATGATTTGCTTTGAATTTATTTGTGTGTTTAAAAATTATCCTCCTTAAGTATTTCATTTGTGTTTAAAAAACTGGGTCTCTTGCTACGATTTGAGCTATCTATCAGTCTGTCAAAAGGTTTTTTTGTATGTTTATTGTCCAGAGTCTGGGTGTAATAATTATTCAATTTATAACAAAAAAAGTATATGTAGTGGTGCCGATTCTGTTGTTTACGAACTAAATAAATTTAATCTCACTATATCTCTTTCTAATAGTAAATATAAGAAAGGGATGCAAGATATTTTAGTCCTGTCAGTTTAATCCGATCACATATTTCAACGTGAATTTAAGCGCGATCTTTATTGGTCACGACTATTTACCCGTACATTACGACGGCATGAATTAAACTGACAGCATTAAAAATGTTCTGTCTTTTTTCAATAAGGTTAACTTGAAAGAGAGGTGACTTGTCTAATATTAGTTAAGTTCGTAAACAACAGAATCGACACCAGTATCTATCTAGTTTTATTGTTATTAATCCTGCAACATACAAGGCTCTAACTAAACATTTCCATTGGCACATTTACGAAAATAAAAAAATCTACCCTAGCGCCATCTATTGATAGTATTTCAAGGCCACGCATATAGGTCATTGCTACAATGACGTCATTTAATTTACATTGATGATGCAGCTTGTATAGCAATGACCACGCCTCGCTCATTGTAAAACATCCCATTATAACATTTTTTATTCCACTTAGGACGAGCTTTGTCGTTATTATTTACACACGAGTGCATTACGGAAATTAGTGTTGCCAGGTACAATGAAGTATTTTAAAAGAGGTTGGGTAAATAGCTTTGTCTGTATCTGGACATTTTGGAGAAATTAAAATGATTATTTGTGTATTTTTGGCCCCGATTCTGTTGATTACAAACTAAACAAATTTAATCTCACTATATCTCTTTCTACTGAAGTGTATTCCGAACCGGTAGTAGAGTCTATTGTAAAACTGTAACTGTTGACGTTCATAAGTGCCTTATTAGGGCCTAAACTGAATAAATGAGTTTTTGATTTCGATTTTGATACTAAAAAATATAAGATTATTAATTATAAGACAAATAATAATTTAGTCCAGTCAGATTAGTCCAAAAAATTCAGGGTAACATTAAAATTTATACATTAACTAAAATAAAATGGTCTATGATTTAAGAAACTAAAGCGAAGTAAGCGCACATTATAATAATGAGTACACTGATCGCTATCATACTGTCTGTGAGTATAGATAGACAGACATACTATGAGATACTACATAGTATAAATATGTAGTGTATTTTGTTTGTAATAAATGTCCAAAGAAACTTCGTCTGCCTGCTTGTTCTTTTCACGACTAAACCGCTGAATCGATAACGATAAATATTGGCACACAGATAGCCTATGTTATGGAGAACATAGGTTACTTGTTATCCCGGGAACGCGGGTGAAACCGAATAAATGCTATTAGCGACGAGTAATCACTTATCGTCAAATTTCGGTTATAAATAAAAAAAAAATTACTTCTTTCCAAATAAAATGCTTGTTTGCTGCCTTAGTAGTAAAAAAAGAAGAAAAAAAACCGTGGTCAGTGTTGATGTGGCCGATAGTGCTAAGCGCACAAAGCCTAGAGGGGAACTGGCTCCTGGCTCTCAAGTGCAGCTGTCGGGAATAGTCGCTAGTCGGGATACACCCAGTGCCGATTTTAGCTCTACCAGCACCCTGGGCGAGATGTGATACCCCCCCTCCCCCCTTCTCCCGCCAACAAAAGGGATTTTAAGCCATTGTAGCCATTTTATCTTTAGACTTGAGAATTTATTTATTTATTTTGACTCGAGATAGCAGGACTCGCTCATGAGCGACCGGAAATAAAGGTGGGCCTGGCGCCCCTTTACATCTGGCGGCCTGGGCGATCGCCCTACCCTAACGCCGGTACTGGATACACCGAAAATAAGCCAGACGGGTACTACAAACAAAGTACCCTACCACCATGCTGTGGTTTCCTCACGATGTTTTCCTTCACTGAAAGCTCCTCATGTAGGATTTGAACCAGAGACCTTCCTCTTGGCATTCGATGTCCCTACCAATGAGCTATCTCGTTCTTCAAAACATAATCCGCTCTCGTACCAGTTATAGAGGATTCGAGGTCCTTTACTTCATGTTCATTAATGAAAATAAAAAAAAAATCCCCCTCAACATGTTTGTGCGCAGGCGCAATTGATACAAATCAACGATGCGCGTCCTAATTGAGTTCAATGAACAACTATAAGTTTCGAAAACATAAATATAAATTGACCATCGACAACCTTGGAGATTCGTGAACTGGTTGCTTCACTCTATCTATACCAGGGTTTTCCAAAGGAATGTCGACCCCCAAGCGGTTGCCCAGGGGTCGACATAAACGAAAACAGATTTTAGGGTTGACGTGGTTTAAAAATCGACCCCTATTAATTAAAACAAGTTCTGATTTGAAACTTTCAAGATACTGTATAAGTTGTGTTACTTTGCGATTTAATTGTATTTTTTTTTTCAAAAATTACTTACCTTCTTAAGTATTGTTACGTAATCTGTATTAATAATTATTGATATTTACTGAATTTTATGTTCCATTTGAACTAGACATGAAACTAGGCGACAATTTACCATTCCCCCCCCCCCACCCCTCGGTGCGCGAGTCAGACTCGCACATGTCCGGTTTTATTTTACTTCAATTCATCAAATGCATTTCTTGGATAGCATAATTATTAAAACTAATTCCACAAAGACAAGGGCCCACCATCTATCCGCCCTGAGACTCGCAGTGGCCGCTCAGAAAGAGAAATTACGTCGTAATACGACACAACTTAGATGAAGCATCGGCAAAATTCGTAAAATCGATCATTCCTGAAAAGAGTGCGCCTACAACATTACCCATGTTTATTAGTACTTTAGGCGAAAATGATCTTGTTGAACGTTGAATGGCGCGATAATGAATGATATTTATTAATTGTGTAAATCGGAAGTGAAGTGTAGATATACGATTTGCCCATACTACATCTAAGTTGTGTCATACTGAACTACCTATATGAATGCACTATGTACCTACTCTCGTTTGTATTTCCAAAAATATTTACTGCAAGGTTTATTACTGTTTTTTTTATATTATAAATTCTAAAAACCCACCATCTATCCGCCCTGAGACTCGCAATGGCTCAAGGCCGCTCAGAAAGAGAAATTACGTCACTTTTAGTTTAGTTTTGTAAACAATAAAATCGACACCATTAATTTGTTTTAAAACGTAGCGAGCTAACTAAACATCACACAAGAATGTAGGTCACCTATTTTAGTGTGAACTTTGCAGGTGTTCATTCTTTGACCTTTTGTACGTATATCGCGTTGAACTATGGAATTTAACGTAAAAAAATAAAATCATGTTTTTTTTTTGTCACCGTGACTGTTTCGTCACTGATCAAGCGCACGTTATTACGACTTAATACTTAGTTCCAAAAAGCCCGCGAAATTCAATTTTTATTAGGGTTTTTTTCAAATTGCAGCTCGGTAATAGGTATTTTTTTTGTCAAAATGTATTTCGCGACACTGAGATATGGCTATAGATCTATCTATGTATTCATTTTGCATTCAAAATATTATAGAACTGTACATTGGTTCCTGCGCGTTTTTTATCGAAAAGGAACCAATATATGGATTTTAATCTATATATATAAAAGAAAGTCGTGTTAGTTACTCCACTTATAACTCAAGAACGGCTGAACCGATTTAGCTGAAAATTGGCAGGGAGGTACTTTAGAGCCAGGAGAAGGACATATGATAAGTAGGTAGGGGTAGGTAGGGTAGGTAGGTAAGGTAGGTAGGGGTAGGTAGGTAAGGTAGGTAGGGGTAGGTAGGGTAGGTAGGTAAGGTAGGTAGGGGTAGGTAGGGTAGGTAGGTAAGGTAGGTAGGTAAGGTAGGTAGGGGTAGGTAGTTAGGTAGGGGTAGGTAGATAGGTAGGGGTAGGTAGGGTAGGTAGGTAAGGTAGGTAGGGGTAGGTAGTTAGGTAAGGTAGGTAGGGGTAGGTAGGTAGGTCCCAGTTTTATTTTTGTTCTCAGGGCAGGACAACGTCTGCCGGTTCAGCTTGTAGTTTATAAAGTAGACATACATACAGTAATCACTAACCCCCATAAACTTCCCAAATTTGACAGGTTCTCTTTAAAAATTCGGTCACATAGCCATATTTAACCCGTGGGTTAGTGCTATAAGACGTTGTAGGCCTTTACATATTTAACCCTGGGTTAGTGTTATACAATGATACGTGTATTTAAAACAGCTGACGCATACAAGAAATCCCCTGTCTGACTAACTGAATATTTTTACCTCGGTTTATTTTGTAATAAGTGCGTCATTATGACGTCACCACAGGATCTGTACTGTAGAAGGTCTTTAGAATGATACTCCATTGCTAATAGCTCTTAACTAATTTAGTGACATCCCTTTCTTACAAACATTATTGAAAAAGGATAGAATATTAGTCTAGATGCCATTGACATTACATTGAAAACAAGCAACTATAAATAGGGTAGTTGACACTGTCAAAAATAAATGACCAAACACTAACCAATGCATAAAACATGTAAAAACACGTGGAGATATCAAATATGTTGTACATTTAATGCTTTTTATGATTTTTAATTACCAGTGGAACCACTAAGAGTAGATGATTTGATGCTGTGAAACTATGACGTCATAATGTAATATTTCATACAAAATTCCTTTTAAATTATCGTTTTGACATTTATTAAAAAGTAGCTGATTTGATGTGTGAGTCAACTACCCTATTCCCAACGATTTACTTGATAATTGACGTATCCATGACGTTATTTTACGTCAGAAATCATTTTGACGATTCCCGTCGCAACGGAAAATTCAAAATTCCTATAATATTTGACGCAACAATTTTTAGTGCCAATTGAGCGGAGCATTTTTTATTTCTTTTAGATTAATGACTTTAATTTTTATATTGGCTTGGCAACATTCATGTTTAGGTAAGTACGTAATATTTTTCAGATTAAGAAATAGATTATTTTTGTCAATGATTCACTCATTTCTTTTTAATCTGTTTTAAGAAGAATAAAAACGTGTTATTTGTCTAAAAACCTGTTTTTTTTTATTTTATAATTATTGTAATTTAAGTCTAGTATATTATGAGTATCCATAATCCTTATAAAATGCCTTTTTTTAATAAAACATGTATTTTGGCGATTTTTAAATGCTACCAAATTATAACTATTTTTTAAAGCTGGCAACTTTACTCTTATCCCACACGTTATCTAATAGCATTGTAGCATTATATTCGCGATAATACCACTTACACAGTTGTTGAGCAGTCTGTTTATGTTATTAAAACAAAACCCAGACACAGTGCGCGCAGATATTGATAAATCAGTAGCCCAAGTTCATCGAAATCCCAGAATTATCAGTTTGAATGTCATACTAATTGCATCTTAATAAACTAAAAGAATATAATTCTGTAATCTTGTGTCTATAATATTGATTTGCATTTAAGGAAAACAGTAAGTCAATAATTTCTTAAATCAAAACTATGTTATAACAAATTACTTCTATTTCAAATTTTTATATACCTTGCCGTATATTTTCACATACTTAAGCATGTTACTAAAAATATACACTTTCTAAAACTAGTATAAGCCACAATAAAGCCTAAATAAATAACTGTAAGACCCCGAGCAACAATATTGTAATTTTCTATTTAAGTACGTATTTGCAAAAAAAAGTAGTATTTCAGTTATCTGGTTTCAATAGTACAAGCTCTGCTTAGTTTGGGATCAGATAACCGTGTGTGAAGAATGTCCCAGGATATTTATTTATTATTATTTATCTTATTATGTAAATGTTATGTATGTATTTAACTTAAACTGACATATCAAATCAGCTACGTTTTATTAAATGTCAAAACGATACTTTATAATGGAGTTTTGTGGGAAATACTGCGTTGTGACGTCATAATTCTACAGCGTCAATAATCAATCAAAAACAATATATAAAAAATTTTTGATTTTGAAAAGGAATTCAAATTACGCAGTTGCACTACTGCTAGCTCATAAACATACTGTGTGCATATTCGAAAATCAAATTCTAATAATGCTCCAACAACAGTCAATGTTCCAGTAAAGATAAACACAGCACGCGATATATGACGCATTACGCATGCGCTATGTATGTGCTATAACAGTAACTCGAAAATGTTGGTGTGCGTTGATGAATTAAGGTTTTTGTATTTTATGTTTTTGAAGATAGCCCTTTATGCACATTATTATGTACTAAAAAGAAAAAAAAAAAGGGTTTTTAAATGTTGAAGTATTCCAAAAAAAGTACTAACTAGTAACGCACAGTATGACACAACTTAGATGAAGCATCGGCAAAATTCGTAAAATCGATCATTCCTGAAAAGAGTGCGTCTACAACATTACCCATGTTTTTAGCACTTTAGGCGAAAATGATCTTGTTGAACGTTGAATGGCGCGATAATGAATGATATTTATTACTCTCGTTTGTATTTCGTATTTCTACAAAATATTTACTGCACGTCATTCCTTAGGCATCTTGGAACAAAACCTATCGCTACTCAGCAAAGAAAGGTCGCGAACAGAAGACACAAAAAACTATTTTTTATTTTTGTTGTGGGTTCACTTATAACAAAACCAAAAATACAAAAATTCTAGTTTACGAATGTATTTTTAAATAACACAAAGTTTTTTGAATAAACGTAAGTTAGCGTGGAAATCTAGAATATTGTGTTCCTTGGTATGGCGTCGACTCTATACGTAGTTATATAATGGGCATACTAGAGTGTTTAATTTATTATGTCAACTGGTTGACAAGCAGGCTGACGGTCCACCTGATGGTAAGTGTTCAACGCCGCCTATGGACATTTGCAATACCAGCCGATGTGTTGCCGACCTTGAAGAGCTTTTTTCAAGCCCCTTTTGAAGAACCCTTTTTTTTTCATATACCTCGTCTTTTCATAATTGACAATGTTGTTTACGACCAATTATGGTGAAGACGATTATTTTGGTTTGATGTTAATGATTGGCTGCCTCATACGTCATTTTAACTCTAGGAATCGGCTCAAAAAAATCTGATTAGACCTATCGATATGAGCACGAAAAACTGAACAAGACTGCATTTTTTAAGGCTATGCTATACGTGAAATGATGATTCTAAAATGCGTTTTTCTCTGTGTTGTTCCAAGAGATTTGGAAAAAATATATGTTAAACTAGAGAATATGTGACGGGGAATAGTTTTTAAAAATTGAGATTTTCATTAGTAACGTCAGAAAAAAATCGTAAATATGCCCCTTTTTAAAACTAAGAATGCATTCTTCTCTTATTTGGGCCATCCAAATAACTTGAAAAATATTAACATGCACTCTGAAATCCATTAGAAAGGGAATAGTTTGCTTACTTTTTTCAAAAAAGGCTTAGTTTCTTTTTAAATAACATAAAACCATATTTTTTACCAAAATTACGTTTCTCCTGCCTCGCTTGTCACCGCCAGTTTAGTAAGGGACGGAGACATACACAGATAGCCTCCTCTTAATTCATTTTGCCCCAAAGTGGCGTTTACGACCTTTCTAACGTAAAGTAGCGATATTTTGTTAACAAATTCTACCACGATATTTGTATAGATGTGTTGTGTCTGATTAAACAGCTGGACGCCTCGCTCGACATTATTAGGTCAAACGAGGGTTACCAACCGTACCATAATGACCCCGATTCAGTTGTTTACCAATTAAACTTATTTAATCTCACTGTACGAGTAACTCTTTCTAATAAAAAACATTATGAAAAAATATTGCTAAATAGGGGTTCGACAGTTAGATTACCAAAAAATATCGGACACATGTTTTTTCTTTAGTTCCTAAAACAAAAACGAAGATAAAGTGCGTTAAAATTTCACGTGACGTCACGCCTTAGTATACTTTTTACAGAGAGATGACGTCACAACTCCCTACTCCTGAACTTTGATGACACTTATCTTTGTAATTTTTTATTGATTTGATAAAATAAAAAAATACGTATCCAATATTTTTTGATAACCTAATTGACGGACTAAATTATTTTTTACCCAGTCATCATCAAATCAAATCAAAATCAAATCAAAAACTCATTTATTCAATTTAGGCCCTGGTAAGGCACTTATGAACGTCAATAGTTACAAACATTACAATAGACTCTACCACCGGTTCGGAATACACTTGAACTGAGAAGACTCCGGCAAGAAACTCAGCAAGGCTACATTTTTTTTTTTTTTAGTGGATCTTTCTTTTTTAAATTTATGTTATTCCTGTTCCAAATATACATAAAGTTCATACAATTGTCACTTGGCCAGGGGGCCGCAAGTGCAGAGAGAAGCTACTACAACCATGTATTCTTGTCTTCAACGTAATGAGCCACCTTATAGTAGGCCTTGTCGATTAATTTCTGTTTAACATACTGTTTGAATTTATTGTACGACATCTTAGTTACTTCATATGGGATTTTATTATAAAAACGAATGCAGTTCCCGAGAAAAGACTTATTGACTTTTGCTAGCCTGAATCTAGGTGTAACAATTTTATCTTTGTTTCTTGTGTTTAGGTTATGGCGACTACTGTTAGTGTCAAATAAATTTAAATTTTTACGGACAAACATAATATTTTCAAAGATGTATAGCGACGGTAAGGTTAATATCTCAAATTCCATAAACCGTTTCCGTAGGGATTCGCGAGGACCCAAGCAATAAATTGCACGAACGGCCCTTTTCTGCAAGATAAAGATAGATTCCAAATCCGCAGCTGAGCCCCATAACAGAAGACTGTAGGACATTAGACTATGGAAATACGCAAAGTAAACCAACCTAGCTGTAGCCACATCTGTTATTTGTCTAATTTTTCTGACTGCGAAAGCGGCGGAACTCAATTTGCTAGCTAAGTTTTCTATATGAGGGCCCCATTGAATTTTACTGTCTAGTGTTATGCCGAGAAAAACTGTCGTATCAACCAGTTCGAGACTAACATCATCGACTAGGACACGACTGTCACTTTTAGCAACATTGGGGAGCGAAAATCTTATACATTTAGTTTTAGAGGAGTTAAGCATCAGATTATTGGCCGCAAACCATTTTGATATAGTTGATAACGTGTCATTAAGTTGTGTAAGCTCTGTGTCTTTTCTATCCACTTTAAAAATTAAGGAAGTATCATCTGCAAATAAAACTATATCGCACAATTCATTAACCATATAGGGCAGATCATTGATATACGCCAAAAACAAAAATGGGCCTAGAATTGATCCTTGCGGTACGCCTGTTTTAACTAAAGACCCCGAGGACGTAGTACCGCTAATACCTACTTTTTGTTGGCGACTGCACAGATAAGATGTTACAAGATCTAGTGCCACTCCGCGAACTCCATAGTGTTGGAGTTTTAAAACTAGGGTGTGATGATCTACGCAATCAAATGCCTTGGAAAGATCACAAAATACGCCAACCGCGTCTTGAGAGTTCTCCCAGGCTTCGAAAATATGCTTCAAAAGTTTAGCTCCGGCGTCGGTCGTAGACCGCCCTTTTGTAAAACCAAACTGGTGTTCGTGTAAAATTAGGTTATTGTTGAAATGAGCTAACAATTGATTCAGCATTATTTTCTCGAAGATTTTACTTAGCGCTGGGAGAACTGAGATAGGTCTATAATCGGAAGGATTATTTTTGCTACCGGATTTAAAAATGGGAACGATTTTACTATGTTTCATCAGATCAGGGAAAGAACCTTTATCAATACATTGATTAAAAATACCAGCTAGAATTGGTGCAATGCTAATAATAATTGAGCCGATGGCTTTGACTGACAGACCCCATAAGTCTTCTGTGTTTTTCAAGTTTAAAGACTTGAAAGCGCTTAATATGTCTCTAGCATCAATAAAATTAAACAAAAAATTTGGAATATGTGTAGGGAAATTATTTTTAAGTAGACACTCCGCTTTCACCGGGGATGATGCAAGAACTTAGTAGCTTCAGTAGGAATCGTTGAAAAATAAGATTCGAAAGCCGAAGCCACTTCATATTTATCCGAAATAAGCTTATCATTAACTTTTAGTGTGACTGTTTCGTCTTCCTTTTTATTTTTATTTTATCCCTATTAGTCCTTTATTTTTGCCACCACATTTTATGGCAAATTTCAATTTTTTGACACCAAAAGAAGCATCATCGTGTCAAACAAGACAAGACGCATGGTTTTTCAACTACGAGAATTTAGTTTGCTAAAAAAAACAGTTGACAACCATAGGTCAAACTATCGTCATGGGCAAAAACAACAAAATACCATAGAGCATCAAATTGCAAAATATGCAAAGTCCCAATTGTAATTGGCAATTTTTTAAATAAATGCGGCGAATTGTTTCATAATTTTAACTTCCTTGTTACAAATCAAAGAATCGGTGGTTTTCCCAAGAGAATACTATAATTATGAAAAGGTTTTTGTATACCATAGTGTTACGAACACCTTTCATAGGCTACGGTAACCGCTTACCATCAGGCGGGCCGTATGCTAAACAAGCACCTATTTTGGCATAATCTATACTAATAATAAAGCGGAAAAGTTTGTTTGTTTGAACGCGCTAATCTCCGGAGTTATTGGCCCGATTCAAAAAAATCTTTCACTAATAGGAAGCTACATTATCCCCGAAGGTTTATATAGGCTACTTTTTATCCTGGGAACGTGGGTGAAATCAAGGGAGACAACTAGTATTATTATATTAACACCCTTTAACAAGTTTAACAGGATTATTTTTATCTCGGAAAACAATAGGACCAGCGCATACTGCACAGTTTCAGGCGTCCGGTTTTAACCGGATTTGTTTGTCACACATTAATTACACAGTTGAAGCAGATGGCGTCTGGTTTCTAATAACGAGAGATATTTACATGTCGATGGCAAGGAGACACTCACCACAGTTTAGATACGCTCGAATAGAATAGTAGCAGGTTGCTCAGCTCGCACGGTCACGTATTGTCTGTCATTTGTTGGAATTATAAAACGTTAAGAGTCTGACGGATAAGCGAGACAGGCGAAGCACACTTTTAATAAAAAATACAGTTTTAGGTTATAAAAAAGTACTTTTCAAATTAAAATAAGAAAAACATTGGTGCCGATTCTGTTGTTTACGAACTTAACTAATATTAGACAAGTCACCTCTCTTTCATGTTAACCTTATTGAAAAAAGATAGAACATTTTTAATGCTGTCAGTTTAATCCATGCCGTCGTAATGTACGGGTAAATAGTCGTGACCAATAAAGATCGCGCTTAAATTCACGTTGAATTAAGTGATCGGGCTAAACTGACAGGACTAAAACATCTTGCATCCCTTTCTTATATTTACTATTAGAAAGAGATATAGTGAGATTAAATTTATTTAGTTCGTAAACAACAGAATCGGCACCAATACCCTTCTATTAGATCTCAGAATGTATGTTAATATTTTCAAGTTAGTTGAATGGACCAAATGAGAGAAAAAAAGAGTTTAAAATTTTAAAGAGGGGTAAGATTTTTTTGTGGCGTTACCATTACCTACTAATGAAAAATTTAAATTACAATATCTATTCCATGCCATATATTCTCTAGTTTAACAAATCTCTTGCAACAAAAAATGCAGAGAAAAACATTTATTGTATATTACATTTGATCTAGACTCACCAGTATCGAGCGCGAAACGATTTGAAAATAAGCAGCAAGGCAATGCATATTTGGCTTAAAGTGACGTATTTATTAAGTGGTATCTTTTTTTTATTTTTTTATTTTACTATGTATAGGCCTGTGTTTGACCACAATCTCACCGTGGTCAGTGATAATGTGGCCTATGATGGTAAGCACACAAAGCCTAGAAAGGAACTGGCTCTCAAGTGCAGCTGTCGGAACACACCGAGAGGTGCTTGGCGACAGATTTTCAACTTGAGGGTGGTAGCCAGCCAGGCGGGTACTACAAAGTACCCTACCACCTGCTATGGTTTCCTCACGATGTTTTCCTTCACCGAAAGCTCAAGCTCATTGTAGGATTCGAACCCGGGACCTTCGTCTCGGCATCCGACGTCACTACCACTGAGCTATCATCGCCTTTAAATCAATGTCGTAATTGTAAAATATTTATATTTTGTGAACGTCTAATTTAATTGTATTGTGCTACATATTTTGTTATGTCTAATAAATGTTTTTCTTTCTTTCTTTCTTTATCTGTGTCGATGGGCAGGACTAGGGAATGTTATCATGAGGACAGGCTATCACTTGTATGTATATTTAATTTACGCTATTACCTTGCGGACGACAGCGGTGGGCGAGATCCGCGGGGGATGTGAATGCACCTTCTATACGTAGAATAAGTATTCTTCGATAAGTTCCAGCCAGCAATAATAACTGCACATTGTGTTGTGTTGTGAGTTATTATGTTACAAAATAACGTTTCTAAGAACGAGAGACGAGAACAAATGATAATTTGGTGAGCAAATAACTGTACAATGTAAACAACTTTAGTTAGGTATTTTTATAGATAGGTACTTTGATTTTATTGGCGTGGTTACTTAACTACTGAACTCTATGACCATGATGGGAAATAAAATAACAAAATAGCAAATTAAAAAATTGCCTTTTGTTTTGTCTTTCTTTTTGGGATCACATCGTGTATTTTGCCAGTGTCAAGTTGGCGAGAACTTGCAAAGTGATGATTCGTTTTCGTTTTATTTCCTTAAATACGTTATTTTGAGAACACTAGCTTCCGCCCCGCGGTTTCACCCGCGCAATTATACAAACCGTGTGATGCTAAAAGAAAAGAAAAGTAAAAACTAACCACAGACTGAACTGAAACATCACAGACTCGCTAGACAACAACCAATTTTCTATCTACTACATTCAGACAAGTCCCGCCATATAATAATAATAATAATAATAATAATAAAGCTTTAATTAATTCCATGCATAGTACAATTCAATTTAACTACAATTATTACACATTAATGAATTTGCTTTCTAATTTATAAATTATATTTTGTACTTAGTTTAATCATTAATTGTTCTAATTATCAACTACCTAATTATTTATTTAATGCATGGACCCCGTTCGGGTAAAAGCCTCCCCCAAGGAGTGCCATCCTTCTCTGTCATTAGCACTGTCCAGCCAACTTCTGCCCGCGCACGCTACAATTTCGTCTGCCCATCGGGCCCTTGGTCGTCCTCTTGATCTGGTGCCTTTTGGCCCAGACCACTTTACTGCCCGTAGAGTCCATCTATCATCCTTGTAGCGGGCCACGTGACCCGCCCACTTCCATTTAGCCTTTAATGCAAAAGTTAAGGCATCGCAAACTTTTGTCTTCTTTCGAATGTCAACGTTCTTTACCTTATCCTTCAGTTTTATACCTAGGCAACTTCTTTCCATTCTTCTCTGGGTAGTCTGAATTTTGTACCTGGTTTTGAGGTCGAAGGTCCAGGTTTGGCATCCATAGGTGAGGCACGGTAGAAGTCCTGTATCCAATACTATTTTCTTGGTCGGTAGCGGAAGTTGCGATTTTAGTATTTCCTTATGGTGCCAGAACTTTTTCCAGGTGATCGCCACTCTTCGGTTAAGTTCTTCAGTGTTTCTTTCCTTACTAAAGGAGATTTGTTTTCCTAAGTATATGTAGTGGTTTACAAACTCGAGAGGAGTGTTATTTATTGAGATGGGCGTTGCACTGCGATTACACATTATTTTTGTTTTTTCTAGATTCATTTCCAAACCGGTTTTTATACTAGCTTGGTTTAATTCATTTACCATTTTGTTTAATTGGTAAGGGGTTTCTGAAAACAAAATTATGTCATCGGCAAATCTTAGATGACTTAAAAATTTCCCGTTTATATTAATACCTTGATTGGACCATGGCAGCTCTCCCATTACGTGTTGTAAGACAGCTATGAATAATTTTGGTGAAATCGGGTCTCCTTGCCGGACACCTCTCTTTATGTTGATTACTTCGCCTAATCTATCCAGTTTTACTCTACTTGTGCTGTTAGAGTAAATATTTTTTAGGATATTGATATATATTTCATTTGTGTTTAGTGCTTTCAGGGATTCCCAGATGCTCTCGTGTGTAATTGAATCGAAAGCTTTTTTATAGTCGATGAAAGCCAAATATAAGGGTTTATTAAATTCTAAATATTTTTCTATCGCCTGGTCAACCACTTGGATGTGATCCATCGTGCTAAAACCACTTCTGAAACCGGCTTGTTCGATCGGTTGGTGAGCATCGATAACTGGGGCTATCCTTTCAAGTAAACAGGAGGCAAAAAGTTTATAAAAACAGGGCATTAGGCTTATAGGACGGTAGTTGCCTATATCTTCTGGGTCGCCTTTTTTGTATAGTAGTATAATTTCCGATGCCAACCATTGATGAGGCACAGCTTTTTCTCCAAGTATTTTATTCCATAGGATAGTGATTGGTGTCAATAGTAGAGTCATCGGTACCTTGATACATTCGTTGGTGATTCCATCCGGACCTGGGCTTTTATCTGGCTTAAGTCTCATTATTTGTTTCAATATTTCATTTTCTGTAAACTTGTGTGTTGGAGAGGTATCTGTGTATCTATAGGAAACCATGTTTTGATTTTGTGTGTCTGATTGACTGTATAGATTAGCGTAGAAGTCAGTAGCAGCATTTATGATTTCAGTGCGAGAATCGCATTTATTGTTGCCAGACTTGAGAAAAGGAACCCATGTTTTAGCTTGATTTAGCTCTTTATAAGCTTTTTTGGCAGATCTAGTATTATTGAGGTGTCTTTGTATAATTGTTGTTCTGTAGGTAATGTAGCACCTTTTTATTTCTTTATTGGTAAGTTTATACAAAGTTTTTAGTTTTTCTTTGTCAGCTATGCTTAATTTGGGCTTATTTTGTAGTTCGCTTCTTTCCTTCATGAGCTCTAGCGCTTTCGCGGATAGGATTTTGTTCTTATGTGTTCCTTTAATGTTTTTTAGACTTATATTGATGTAGTGCATGATTTGTTGGTAGTACTCCTCCACGTTATAATTGTTTTGATTTTTTATAAGTTCTGGTATAAAGCTGTAGAGGTTTGTAAGGTACATTTCCTGCTCCGCTAGAGTTTTTAGCTTAGTGGATGTATTAGAGAAATTGCGCCTACTTTTCCTTGTTGAATTTAGGCGTATTGTTGCTCTTAGTAGTCTGTGGTCCGATCCAAAAGAGAAAGATGGTAGTACTTCATATTTAGAGATAATGTGGTGTTTCGTGGTCATGATATAATCAATTTCGTTTCTTGTGTTTTTATCTGGAGAGATCCATGTCCAGCGATTTTTTGGTTTTAATTTGAACATTGTATTTATAATTTTTAAGTTGTACTCTTGCGCGTACTGAATTAATCTCGTGCCTCGAGCGCTTCTGATGCCGTAGCCATACTCTCCTGTAGCGGACCGTTCGTACTTTTCTGGAATTCCAATTTGAGCATTAAAATCGCCTATAGAAAATACGTACTCAGTAGATGTGGAATCATGAGCTTTCGCTAAGTCCTCGTAAAAATTGTCTATTTCTTCCTGTGATGAGTTTTCAGTGGGGGCGTGCGCTTGAATTACTGCAAAACACAGGTTTTCCATTTTGATTTCCAGTACGCACACTCTTTCAGATATTCCAGTAAATTTTATGATGTTATCTTTGTGTTTTTTCTTTACTAGAAAACCAACTCCATATAGTCCTTTTGTTTGGCCAATGTAGTAGAAGATGTATTCGTCGTCTTCGATTGTCTTTTCTCCTAGGCGGCGAACTTCGCTCAAACCTATTATATCCTGCTTAATATCTTCTAGTGCAGCTTTGAGCTCAATATATTTATGATCTGAAGATAATGATCTTACGTTGAGGGTGCAGATGTAGACGGTATTTATCGATTTGATAATTGTTCTTGGGGGGTTTTGGTCGAACTCTCCCGCGGTGACCGGCCGTACTGGGAGATTAGGGGTTGGAAGAGGGTCCGATTTTGATTGCTATGCTGTGTTGTAGTCCGTTGTCTTCGATTGGCGTTGTGTTGATTCTGTCTGAGCGAGAATTAGTTTGGGTTTTTGTATTATATAATTCTTCATGCCTCCTTTGTTTTTCTTGGGTGGTTGTTTATTAGTCTGTTGGACATCTTGGTTGTCAGGGTGGAGCGTCTCCGGGGATTCTGGTAGGTTTCTTTTGCTTGACTGTTTCTGTGGGGGTTTTTTGTTGCTCAGTATAATAATTTTGTCGTATTTTATAAAAGCGTTGTTTCCTGCATCTTTTTCTTTCTGTAGTTGGACTTGTAGCTCTTTACGCTTAATTAAGACTTCGATTGGGTAGTCTTCTTTTATGTAGTAAGAAGTATTTTGAAGGTTATGTTTGTATTTTTGTATTTTTAATTTGAAACCTAAAGTGTTGAATGTTATTGCTATCGGTCGCACCTTTTCACCCTTTTTCCCCAACCTTCTAACAGCTTCTATGTTGTAGGTGTCGCATGAAACTTTTATGTATGTATTTATTATATTTATTACTATTATTTCCAGTTCATCATACGACTTTTCTAGCTCTTCTACGCCAAAAAAGATCAGATTTCTGCGTCTGCACTGTCTTTCTAGGTTGTTAATTTTATTTGATTGTTCTTCTATTTTTTTCTCCAAAAGCTCATTTTTCAGTTCTAGGTTGTTGAACTTCTCGTTGAGGCTGTTGATTATTGTACCTTTAATATCTTCTTTCATCTCCAGCATGTCTTGTTTTTGTTGCTTTATATCTTGCTGCATGCTAATTAACATATTTTTTATTTCATCCATAATTGTTTATAATTCGCTTAGCGCCCTCTATGGGAACAGGTAAGTACTTCTTGGCTTAGTGGCGATCGAGTTGTCTAAGCGTTTTAAGAGGTGTTTTTAATGTTGTAAGATATCGGAGTGCGCGTCGAAATAGGACCTGGCTAAAAAGTTCTGATTGATCATAATAGATGGCGCTGATAGGTACTTTGATAGATGATTTAGGAACGGAGATATTATTATGATTATTTAGCACTTTTGAGGTTATAGATTCTGATGCTTTTGGTTTACGCGCTGTTTTGATGTAATTTATGTTCCAGTTTTGTCATACACATGTTACACTAATATATTGCACTTCAATGAAGATATGTTCTTGATATCGTAACGAATTTCAAGCGACATTTGATGGAACAGTTTTATGCACTTTTTAATAATTTTTATTGTATATGCACTATGTTTTATATATTGATCGGAGTAGTTTATGCACTGGTTTTATATTTTGATTGTATCACTTTGTTTTGGAACACTTAAATAATTTTAAAACTTATTTATTTGCGAGTACGATGTTGACAGTGTCGCAGTGGCGCCCCCTTCCCGCCATATACCTACATAATATTGCAATATCGATCCAGCGAAGGGCATTCTAGCTTGCACCTTACTGCATCTTATTAATAGGGCGCAAAATCAATGCAGCACATCTCACGCCCGGTTCAAAGGGAGCAAGTAATCAAAGCTTTTGCGTTTTTATGTACCATCAACAAAGTTGAAGCATGATCAGTTTTGAGACCTTTTCGCTGGCAGCCAGTAATCATAGTTCGCCCTGTCCATTGTTGACAATAAAACGGTCTCTTGTAAAATCTTATGTCTAGACTATTTACTGACAATGACAATCTACTATTTTATGACAAGCGCATTGTCTGGTTATATTGTGTGTGACACAGGTAGCGGCTGGTCACTGTACACAAAATACACGCTTAAGGTGATCATGCTTCAACTTTGTCGATAGTACCTACAAACAACTAGAGTATTATGTAATCTGGTAAATATGACTTTTTTAATAAGATACCTTTTTTGCACGTTTAAAGAGTTCACAAATTGTATAAATCGTAATAAAGACCGTTTTTGATGCAGAAGGCTTACTTAGTACCTATAATATCCTGGGACAACCTTTTTAAGGCGATGATAGCTCAGTGGTAGTGACGTCGGATGGCGTGACGAAGATCGTGGCTTCATATCCTACAATGAGCTTGAGCTTTCGGTGACGGAAAACATCGTGAGGAAACAATAGCACGGTGGTAGGGTACTTTGAAGTACCCGTCTGGCTGGCGACCACCCTCAAGTCGAAAATCTGTCGCCAAGCACCTACAGTTGTGTTCCGGCTATTGCACTTAAGAGCCAGCTTTATTAGCATTGTAACAGGTCGGCAAGGTATGGCGATAGGCGACGGTAACCACTTACCATCAGGACAGCCTGCCTGTCGTGTCGATGGCCTGTAGGAAGTGTATTCGAGGGCCTTTGTATCATATTCTATATTCATGAGGAGCGATTCTCATCCAACCATTAGCGGATTCAGGATTTTTTTTATTGTAAGAGGGTTGACTGAGGTATCAGAAAAACTAATTCCTAATAATATTATAAATGCAAAAGTTTGTATGTTTGTTACTTCTTCACGCTCAAACTTTTCGATTTTAGGTAGATCGAAGAGAGGTAGCCGACTCCCTGGATTAACAATATAGGCTACTTTTTATCCCCCTGGGACGCGGGCGAAACCGCGGGGCGGAAGCTAGTATATAAATATTGCTGACGTAATCATCATTCACACCCTCCCGTCCACTGTCATCATTTTTTTTTACGATTTTCGTACGATGGTAGCCGTTCTACTAAAACGTTTCATGAACTTCTTGAGACAACTTGAAAAGCCACTATACACGTAATCATTTCACTTCACTGGTGCACTTGTATTGATCTTTAATAAAATACCACCGATAATATTCAATAAAACTCAAAATACACGATTTTATGAAAATAAAACGAAAACTAACGTCACTTCGCAAGTTCCCGCCAAAAAGTCCCTAATACTTTGATTACCCCATAGATTACCAAGCTTGCCACCAGTAAAAAAGCCAATTACAAAAAAAAACATCGAATAAAATCTGCAGAATTCTTCACGTTTTAAAGCGTGCGTTCCATGAGCAAACGTTTTAAAAATAGTTATCAAGTGGGATTAAGCAATATTTCGGTAGATACCCACGTCTGTAGATCATACAAGTTTTGGCATGTAACCAGACGGATGCCAGACGACACTCTGCCGTCTAAAATAAGGAGTAAGCAAGGTTACCTACAAACCACAGATGTACAGTACGCTGGATACCGCATGTTTATTATGTACGATTGATCTACATTTAGATTTTTTAACAGGTTTTTTTACGCTTTTTAAAACATCTAATTTAGTGATTCGCGAATGGATTAACCGTGTATGCTTTCGAAACTTTTAAAAATATTGGTTCCTTATCGATAAATAACGGAGATTTGTAATTATATGAACCAATGTACAGTTCTATAACGTTTTGAATGCAAAATTAAGACATCTCACTCGTACGGCACATGAATACAAAATTACGTCTTGATAATAATTCATTTAATTAATTCATAGCATGAAACCGAGCGCATTCACTAACGGCGCGTGATATTCAATTAGCGCCTCAAACAGTAGTCAGTTCAGTCAGTAGCACTATGCCGAAATTAATGTCTCGTTTGGCGGAAAAGTATTTATCATAATTAAATACATTTTGTTGATTTTTTTGTTGTCTCTGAATATTTGATTTATCTAATTATTTTGCAATCTCACCTTAGTCAGTGATGATGTGGCCGATGATGGTAAGCACACAAAGCCTAGAAAGGAACCTGGCTCTCAAGTGCAGCTGTCGGAACACACCGAAAGGTGCTTGGCGACAAATTTTCAACTTGAGGGTGCGGGTACTACAAAGTACCCTACCACAGTGCTATGGTTTCCTTCACCGAAAGCTCCAGCTCATTGTAGGATTCGAACCCGGGACCTTCGTGTCGGCATCCGACGTCACTACCACTGAGCTATCATCGCCTTAAAAATCTCCTTTAACAATCGCCTTTGCTTCCATCATTATGTTCTACAAATAATTCTTCTTTTACACTGCCCTTGAAGAGTTCTTACAGCTGACAATGACAAGACTTTCCACTGGCGCGACTTCGAAGTCGAAAACTAAAACAGAAGCGCGACATTGCACCTACTTGCTGGGCACGCTTGGCCGTATGGCTAGCGAGCGGTATCTAGCCTTCTCTAAATCAATGTTACAGACACATTGATTCGCTTGCATTGCATTGCAGTCTGCTGTCTGGCAGTATTTATTTATGTTTTACACAGCTATTATAAAAGGGAAAGTGTTTGGTGATGTTTTCTTAGCTCAATATTAGCATGGTGACTATTTTTACATTAGGGTTCAAATTTAATTGCTGGTTTTATCTGGGATCTGATATGTATCTAGATATTTAGGTACACTAATATTTTAAAGAGAATAGATTTGTATTCTTGTTTGTAAGTGAACTCATAAACTAGTGGACTGATTATGCTAATGCGGATCGCAGGCGAAACTGCGATTCGGCAAGTTTATAGGTAGACATCTGTTCAGAAAGATACCCGTCGTGGAAATGGAGGACGCTGCTGTTTAATTAATTTGTTTGTTTAGCGGGCAATGCAATAACGCGTCTGTTCCATTTTGAACTGTAACTATTTCATTAGTTTATTAATAAAAATGTCAATAGAAAGAAACCAGCTCCTAAATGGTTGTAATATAAAATTTCGGTAACTTAACTTCTACAATTAACAATATCCTTTGATGGGGTCTCCTTTTAAGTATCAGAAATACCTGTATTAGGAGGCCCCGCTATTCCAAATCTAGTACTTTCAAATTTAGGAGTAATTAATTATTAACAAACAATAAAAAATATTAATAATAAAAAAAGTTCACCACTTGGTGACGAGTAGTTACGTACGACAGCTCTCTTTCTGAACAGATTACCTACTAGTAGAGGCTAGTAGTATTAGACAAGGCTGTTAGGCTCCGAACCTTTGCCTACCCTTATACAAAAAATCATTTGATTGAAAAGAATTGCGAAAAAAAATGCATTAGGTACTATTTTTTAACTAGGTTCGTGTAAGTAATAAAATCTCGGATAAAAAAGATAATTTCAACTGTTTTATTACCCTACGCTATGACATCACAATATGGCTGGAAGTAAGGTTGTTGCAAATCAACCACAGCTTATATCAATTTTATGAACTATTGTGTTATTTCTAGCAGGATAAATATGAGGTTAGGTATATAATAACGATGAATTTGTAGTTAATTTTAATTAGGTACGTAGGTATACATAGTTAATGTATCATATTTTGTACATATTATTGGTTATATTAGTCATTGAACGAACTAAAGTAGACCGAAAACCATCATATTCCTGTGATGTTATCCTTATTGTTTCACGGGATACGTAGGTAGGGTCACGCTATGGTATCGGCCACACAAATCGGTGGAACGCTACAATATCTCAAGTGATTAAAGTATTATAGTCTCTATTTCAATCACAAAGAGTTTTAATTGTAATGACAAAAATAAGTAATTTGACGTTTGTCAAGCGTTCCTTGGATTTGTTCCTTCGATACCTATCTGTACTATAGATAGTACTATATTCATTAATCTGTGGATAGGGTACTTATACCCACCTACACACCCAATAAGATTAATTTTTGTTTGACTCAGCTATTAAGTAGGTAGGTATCTACACGTTTAAGTTACACAGATCTGTGTACACAACTTAGATGTAATGTAGCATTGGCAAATCGTATATCTATACTTCACTACCGATTTACACAACTAATACAAATCATTCATTATCGCGCCATTCAACGTTCAACAAGATCATTTTCGCCTAAAGAACTAATAAACATGGGTAATGTTGTTGTAGGCGCACTCTTTTCGGAAATGATCGATTTTACGAATGTTGCCGATGCTTCATCTAAGTTGTATCATACTGTACCTAGGTACCTATATATTAAAATATAATTCAGAGTGTTTCCCTTTCGAAACGAAAAATGCTGTATTTTAAGGTAGGTCAAATACCTACAGGTACCTACCTAATATTTTTCGAAAGATTGGGAGGAACGCGGGGTCTTAGTTTTCCTAAAAAGTCAAAAACTCCGTAAAATAAGACGGAGACTGCATTCCGAATCACGCTAATATCGATGTGATCGCGCTAACTCGTACCGAATCATCGTTAGCGCGATATCAATGCCTCGTGAATCGTCATTGGTGACGTCATTCCATGGGCCATATAGCGATTAAACCAAACTGTTACCACTGAGAACGTAGATGCTGTGTGTTGTGTTTTTGTTTGACAATGGCATTGTTAAGTTTTTATGAGAGAATAACAAATAATACAGAGTATTCAAATAAGTTAAGGGAGTCCAATAATTTTTACTCGAATGTTTTAGTTCTAAATATTGTCAGCGCATTTACAAGCCTTCCGAAACATTGACAATTCTCAACTCGAAACGCAAATTATTGATGTGAGCGCTATGAGCGATTATCGCATGTTTCGGAATGTAGCCTAATTCAAACATCATGACAAACGTACTTTGACAATTTGGGCCAATCGGAGCGTCCCATCCAGTTATAAAACTACCCACGTCACGGTTCAAATTATCTCCACGAATCTAATCGATCTCCAGCTTACACTGACATAATTTTATAGATAAAAGATAAGATATTCCATAAATAGTAATCAATAAAATATATTGTCACTTGTTACATAATGCGAAGAGGCAAAAAAACTCGTTTAGAAGTAGTAAACACACAGCGGCCATTTTCTGACCTCAATATTTTTTCACTACATTCCAAATTTAAACGCAGAAATAATACAAATTAATGAGTCGACTCACCGTTCAGTTTGCGCGGTGACGTCACCAGCATCCAAATATACCTCTTGCCCATGATGGAACCAAACACCGTCTGGACTTTTGATGCAAAAATACAACTTGGTCTCCGTATTCGGTACTTCGTATACTGTGTCCGCTATTTTCTTCACATTCACCAACTGTTGACACAGTTCACCCGATGCGCGGGATTCGTGGGTGAACGACCACTCTTCAAACTTTAATCCGTTCACAAATATATTCAACTCACATTTTAAATCATTACACGTTACATTATTAATTTTAAATATCCATGGCGGGGACACGGCGCCCGTGTTTATTATTAAAAATAATAATAAAAATATACCACTAGTCCGAGTTTCACTCACTGGTGCCATGTCCGACCGGTCGCGTGCGTGTACGGTACGCGAATGAAAGAACGTGAACAAAACGAACGACCGCGCGGCGTCGAGTAGGGATGTGGCAATGTTACATCGAATCTTTTATACGAATCGATTGTGCTCTCATTCGATTCGATGAAGGACGCGACACGATAAGCGCGTTATTTTGATAAGTTATCTCATATTTACTATAAAGTAGGTACATATATTTTTTATAGTAGATCGTTAAATCATCGCAATATAAAGTATTTGGAGATTATTTTAATAACCGTAGCATACGATACAAACTTTGCTGTCCAGAAGTAAATTATTCTCGTAAAGGGCCTCTTAAATATTTTTGAATACGTTAGGTACGTATTCAAAAATATTTAATTTCTATTCAATACAAACTAAGAGGCACTTTTTGACAGCACATCTTCAGCACATACTTCCGCGTCCCGCCAAAAATAGACACCTATTCGACTTTAGTAGTTTAAGATGCATACAGTTTATCCCTAGAGTAATTACTCGAGGCTGGGGTGCTTGGGTAGACCAGCTATCACCCTGTTCCATTATCTCTACAGTGCCTATTCGATACGATAGGGATGGTCTGATATCATCGATAACTATCTGCAATGTTGTCAGTAATTCAAATCTCTAAACCAAAATAAAGTAGGTAGGTACTATAAATTACAATAAAACGTGAAATCTAGGTTGATAATTAGTTGATAGCCGAAGTAAACTTCACTAGTGAGATGTTTCGAATAAGATAGTTTCCGCTCCACGGTTTCAACTGTGCTCCCGAGGAATTTATGTTTTTTCATATCCTATATTAGGTTATTCCAAGGAATAAGATCCCATATATAGGTACCTAAGTACTTACTCTTTGCAAGACTTTTTAGTAGAGCACTGCCATGCACTGCTACGCTAAATGATCTATGTATGTGTTAAGGTGGAGGCTTCGGTTGGGGCGTTAAATTCAAATTTTATCACGTTTTTTGTTATTGCAGCTCAGTTATAGGTCGTAAGTTATCAACATGTATATTAGTCTCAGTACTCAGGTATATTACTGACATTTATGACTATTTCATGAAAATGTTACTAATATACCTTGGAGAAATGTGTTGATGATTTCTTTTGTTATTAATCAGTAAATATACTACCATTCTTGTCGCAAATAAAATGTTGATAACTTACGACCTATAACTGAGCTGCAATTAGCAAAAAACGTGATAAAATTTGAATTTGACGCTCCAACGAAGGTTTACCCTTAAGTTACATCCAAAGCCATTCAGTCGATGATGAGTGAATGAGTCACAGACATGCAAACTTTCACATTCATAATTTCATATAGTGTAGGATTTGTAAAATATAATTGAAACATTATTTAATAAAATCTTGGCGGTATTTTCTTATCTTTATGTAAAGATTCTGAACTACGTAATCTATCCTACTAAAATTAAAAATGCAAAAGTTTGTGTAGTTAATAATCTCTGTAGTTACTGGTCCGTATTGAAAAAATCTTTCACTAATAGGAAGCTACATTATCCCCGAAGGTTATAGGCTACTTTTTATCCCGGGAAATCGAGCGAAGCCGCGGAGAACAGCTATTATAAAGAAGTACAGGTTTGTCAGTTTTGATGTAAGAGGAGGTAATTTCCGGAGTTACTGTACCGATTTAAAAAAATCTTGGACGCAGATGAAACAGTGGGAGACAGCTAGTTTTAAATAAAGATCATAATACATTGACAGTGTAGGTATCTTGGCATAATTGATTGATTTTGATATTTATATGGCAGTTTCAGTTAAATATTTCAGCTGCGACAGTGAGTCATTTGGATGACTCAATAATAAATCACTATGTCACAGCTTCTGCGAAAAACATCTGACATCTGTGGAGGGCAGATAATTTCACCATATTATTATAGCATGATTAATAATTTTATTTACAGCTTAATAAACAATTCTTTATTTGAAATAACTAAATGAAAATTTAAATAAACCTCCGAAACTCACTAGAAAATAGGGTAGTTGACTGACATATCAAATCAGCTACTTTTTAATAAATGTCAAAACGATAGTTTATAAGGAATTTTGTATGAAATATTACACTATGACGTCATACTTTCACAGCATCAAATCATCTACTCTTAGTGGTTCCACTGGTAATTCAAAATCATAAAAAGCATTAAATGTACAACATATTTGATATTTCCGTGTTTTTAGATGTTTTATGCATTGGTTAGTGTTTGGTCATTTATTTTTGACAGTGTCAACTACCCTATTGGTGATAACTTTCAAACGGCTGAGCGGATTTTCTTGAAACTAAGAACACTCTCGATTAAGTCACCTATCAAACAAAAAACACTAAATCAAAATTGGTCAATCCGTTCAGGAGCTATGAGGCTACACACACACAAACATACAAACACGTCAAACTTTTAACACCCCGTAGTTTTTGAGTCGGGGGTTATAAAAGAGTAAATGACAAAAAAAAAACGACTTCCTACTTATATTATAAATGTGAAAGTTTGTAAGTGTGTTTGTAGGTATGTGACTTCTTCACGGCTGGACCAATTTGATGAAATTTGGTATGACACACAGGCTACTTTTTATCCTTCGGGAACACGGGTAAAAACACGGGGCGGAAGCTAGTATAAAATAAATGTGAAAATTTGTAGGATGTGAAGATGTTTGTTTCTCTTTACACGAAACTACTGAACGGATTTAGATGAAACTTTGCTCGTATATAGATCATACTCTGGAATATATAGCCTACTTTTTATCCCGGGAACGCGGGTGAAACTGCGGGGGATAGGGAAAAAATAACGAATCCCTCAGTTTTGAGACATAGTAATACAGTCACGGGTTTCTAATTTTCAAAATGGCGTCATCCGTACACTACACGTGCTGTGTACAAAATAACTAGGTATAACTCCTGATAAGAATGACGATGAGTTAAATCGGAATAAACGATCTAATAATAACGAACGAATTTATCTAATCTTATTATCAATTTTGAACACGCCTGTTAGTCTTGTCTTGAGTTTTTGATTTGGTCTTCGGAAGCTAAAATAAAATTTATTATACCTAATTTTTTTTACGATGTATAGGCCTGTGTTTGACCACAATCTCACCGTGGTCAGTGATGATGTGGCAGATGGTAAGCACACAAAGCCTAGAAGGGAACTGATTCTCAAGTGCAGCTGTCGGAACAAACCTAAAGGTGTTTGGCGACAGATTTTAAACTTGAGGGTGGTAGCCAGCCATGCGGGTACTGCAAAGTACCACTACTACCCTACCACCGTGCTATGGTTTCCTCACGATGTTTTCCTTCACCGAAAGCACATTGATTCGAACCTGCATTCGATGTCACCACTGAGCTATCATCGACTTTATTATCCTGCTAAACTAATATTATAATTTATATGTGAAATTTTGTGAGTATGTTTGTTAATCTTTCACGCAAAAACTACTGAACGGATTTGGATGAAATTTGGAACACAGATAGTTTATAACCTGGATTAACACATAGGATACTTTTTATCCCGGGAAAACAAAACCGGGTGAAACCGCGGGGCGGAAGCTAGTATCATTATAAATATAGGTATTTTACAAATCATAATAGTCGTTTATAACAACCGAGTTTAAAATTACCTACTTAGGTATATGAAATATTGATAAATAGATAGAGTAGGTCGATATCATTATTATCAACATGACTACCTATCTTTTATCACAAATCCCATCTTTCTTACGCAAAACAAATAATCTGATTTAAATACCTATATACTATAATAGGTGTTATAGTGTGATATAGCTTTGATTTGATATTGCTAGCGATAAAATATAAATGTACATTCTGTACCGCGGTTTCACCCGTGTTTAGAATAGAAGTAGCTTCAATTCATTTATTTGTTGCTTCATGTGTTCTGTAAGGGCACTACAACATTATAATAAATATCCTGGAACATTGTTCACACACGGTTATCTGATCCCAAACTAAGCAGAGCTTGTACTATGGACAACCAGATAACTGATATACTACATACACTACTTTTTTTATAAATACATACTTATATAGATAAATACACCCAGACATGTTCATGCACACAAATGTTTGTCCTGGATGGGAATCGAACCCATGACCAGCGCTTAACTAATTGCGCCAAATGGCTTGTCAACAAAAATAATTCAATACATAAATCCAATTAGGTAAATTCAATTCAACAAAAAAAAATAAAAAAATGACTTTCCCCTCTTCAGATATAACTGAGCAAAATATCAAGTCTATTCGTTTATTAGTTACGATGCGAGCGAAGGAAGAACAAACTAACTCACTTCTGCATTAATTTTGTCACATTTAATCAAAATTGGTCCAGCCGTAGCCGTTTGAGCGTGAAGAAGTAACAAACATACTTTCTCACAAACTTTCGCATTTATTATGTTAGTAAATAGATAAGTAAATAAAAAAAAATACACGCAGTCGATCGTAGGACCTCCTCCTTTTTTGAACTCGGTTGAAAATCAAACAATGGTATCGAGACATTTCTCTTTACTATTATGAAGTAATTTCATTATAACGTGACTAGCTGACCCGGCAGACTTTGTCCTGTCCTGAGATCAAAAATAAAACTAGGGACCTACCAACCTATCCCTACCTACCTCTACCTACCAATCTCTGAAAAATAGATGTTGACCGATTCTCAGACCTACTCGAAGCTTGCGTCGCGCGGTTTCAACCGCGTTCCCGAGGGATCTTATGTTTTCCCGGGATAAAAAGTATCCTATGTGTTAATCCAGGTTATAAACTATCTGTGTTAAAAATTTCATCCAAATCCGTTCAGTAGTTTTTGCGTGAAAGATTAACAAACAAACTTTTAGTAGGATTTAATTATAACATGATTGTAAATATATATCTAAAGATAAATATGTCTAATCAGAAACCCCATCTTCCATTTACATAATCAAGTGGTAAGTCACATCCTATGTAGCAGTTTTTGATAGATTTTCATAATGATATCTAATATTTTGGATAGGTTTTCATAAACATCTTTATTTAAATAATAACTAGCGGTACCTACCTGTATTATTATGTATTCTGTGCCAGCCAACCTAGCAGATGTCGTGCCCCGAAACACATGTATACCCTACGAATAAATAATTGTATACCGACAACTGCTGATAAGCTTGATCCGCCCGCTCAGTGGTGACTGTTGAAGTGTGGCACTTTCTGGCAGGGCCACCAACATGGATCTGAATTCCAAGTCTGTCGCTAATTTGTCCTATTTTGTCCTCAAATATCAGATTTTGTCGCGTCCTGGTTCAAAAGTTATAAGGGAAGCATGCTTCCTGGCAGGGCCACCTCTTATCTCAAGAACTAGAGCACCTAGCGAAGATCTGTTTGCTTCCAGAATTTGTCATTAATTTGTCAAATTTTGTCCTCGAATATCAGATTTTGTCGCGTCCTGGTTCAAAAGTTATAAGGGTTTTAAGAACTCATATCTCAAGAACTAGAGCACCCTTATTCTGTCAAACACACGTATTTTGTCAAATTCTGTGCCAAATATGCTTCAGAATTTATTTTACCCCCAATTTTATGAGAAATATTCAAGAACTGGTATTAGCCTTTACTCTGTGCTGGTATAGTAAACAAATCTGGCCTGTTTTTTTGTTGCGATTGCAGCGGAACATAGAAATTTAAAATCGTGCCATCTATTATCGGTTTCTCGAACTCTAACAGGTATTCGTAACGTCGTAACTCTGAATTTTGCGAGTGCACACCAAAGTAATTTATTAGACCGAAGGTGCTGCCAACTGGTGCCGCCAATCCGAATCTTATTAGTACTTGACACCTGAGTGACTTTCCTTCTTCGTGGTGATACCCCATACCACATGAGTAAATAAACAGTGGTTTACGAACTAAGATAAATTTAATCTCACTATATCTCTTTCTAATAGTAAATATAAGAAAGGGATGCAAGATATTTTAGTCCTGTCAGTTTAATCCGATCACACATTTCAACGTGAATTTAAGCGCGATCTTTATTGGTCACGACTATTTACCCGTACATTACGACGGTATGGATTAAACTGACAGCATTAAAAATGTTCTATCTTTTTTCAATAAGGTTAAAATGAAAGAGAGGTGACTTGTCTAATATTAGTTAAGTTCGTAAACAACAGAATCGGCGCCAGTACCAATACTTTATATTTTACAACGTAAATCCCATTTGTTGCAAGCGTCTATAGGCTACTCACCATTACCGCTCACCATCAGATGGCCTGTATGATATACCTTAATTAATTGTATATAACCAAAAAAAAAAAAAAAAAGAATAAGCCCCCGAAACTAACTAGAAAATTGGTCATGATTTCCAAACGGCTGAACGGATTTTCTTGAAACATCAAAATCAAAACTCATTTATTCAGTTTAGGCCCTAATAAGGCACTTATGAATGTCAAAAGTTAGTTTTACAATAGACTCTACTACCGGTTCGGAATACACTTGAACTGAGAAGACTCCGGCAAGAAACTCAGCAAAGTTTCTTTTTTTGGTGGATAAAATCAGTCCATCCGTTCAGGAGCTATGATGCCACAGACAGGCAGACACACAAAGACAGACAGACACGTCAAACTTATTACACCCCGTCGTTCTTGCGGGGGTTAAAAACCGTAAGTAAAACTCAAAAATCATAAAAAATACACTCAACATTTATTCGATAATATTACATTAGGGGATATTCGCGAGGTAGTCCTTAACATGTGCGGGTTCGAGCCGACGGAAGCCAGCCGCGTCGCAGATGCCTACTTCTATATTGTCTGCGTTCATCTGACCTTCGAAGCCCTCTTTCAGGGTCAGGATAGCTGTGTGGACCGCGTCATCCAGCTCTAAGTCTTCTGTATATCTGATGAAAGACAAATATAAATAAATAAATATCCTGGGACATTCTTCACACATGGTTATCTGATCCCAAACTAAGCAGAGCTTGTACTATGGACAACCAGATAACTGATATACTACTTATACTACTTTTTTTTTACTACATGTACTACTGCAAATATGCATAATAAATGCGTAAAATATGCCTGAAAATTAGTAAAATATGCAACATTAAATGATAAGTTTTAGAAAACTAAAAAAGGAAATATGTGCAAAGTTTTAATTTTTTGTCTTGATATGTTAGTCTATTTGAAGCTTTTTAATGCACGAAATATTTTTCTTACATACTCGACAATATAAAACATTTCGGTCGTATATAAATGTTCCAGGATAGTCGGTAATTTTTAATGTATGTGGACAAAATGTTTGATTAATTTTTAATACTAATCAGTAGGGTAACTATCGAAAAATATTGTAAATATAGCGAAACTATGCAATTATTACTAGATCATACATAAAATATGCAATGATCGCTGAAAATGGGGTAAATATGCAATTTCATATGCAAATGCATATAATCCGGTTTTTAGACATCACTAAAGCATGCAGTCAATAAATGCTACAATGCCATACCTTTTCTCTAAGAAAGTCTTGCCATTATTGAAGTTCTTTCCCATAGCAGTGGCCTTCCACGCGAAGTATGCCCCAGAGGGGTCGCACTGGAACAAGTAGGGGCGGTCCTCCTCCCACCCGCAAATCAGGAGGGACACACCAAATGGACGGACTCCACTGTAGACATACATATTTTTATAAGTAAACTAGCTGTTCCCCGCAGCTTCACTCGCGTTTCTGAGATAAAAAGTAGCCTATAACCTTCGGGGATAATGTACCTTTCTATTAGTGAAAGAATTGTTCGAATCGTAACGGAGATTAGCTCGTTCAAACAAACTCTTCAGCTTTATTATTCAGTCTGGCGTCGCTGTCCGTATTTGGCCCAACAATTTTGTTGGCATATGGCTTTTGTTTATAACAAGTAGTTTCCGTTACGCTTTTATTATTTTTAAATGTTATTTAAATTTCAACCTTGACAGGAAAATATAAGAATTATAATAATAACGTTTTTAAAGTCAATAAGGACAAGATTCGCCTGCAAATGAGATGCTTTTCACGACTTTCCTAGATTTTCATTTTCATTTAATTTGACAGCGCCGGCAGACTGGTTATTAGTATAGATAAAGTTCCTGGGACATTCTACCAGAACCAAATTTCAGATCAATTGAAGGGAAGTTGAGTCAAAATTGACATAGAGATAAACTTCGATAACATGGCGCGCTCCTCCAAATTACTATTTCAATTCAATCACATCCTTGGGAACGAGTTTGTAAGTATTCGTCCAGAACAGGCCGTCTTCAGTATCTCACTTATTACCAGTTTTTTTTTATTCTACTAAGGCAGCAAGCATAAGGCCCACCTGATGGTAAGTGGTTAACGTCGCCTATCGCCATTTGCAAAACCAGAGGTATTGCCAATGTGTTGCCGACCTGTTACAATACCGAGAAGGCAACTGGCTCTCAAGTGCAATTGTCGGAACACACTGGTAGGTGCTTGGCGACAAATTTTCAACTTGAGGGTGGTAGCCAGCCAGACGGGTACTACAAACGGGTTGTTGGTCAACTAATCATAACTAGCCGACCGCGAAACACAACGGACTTGTCATTGTCATAGAGTATGTCAGTGCAGCGCCATACTAATAATAATGAGCGATTAGTAACGCTAGCAACAAATCCTAGGATTTATTTTTGTTTGACGGCCGTATTAGTACGCACACATGCGTTGTGAGTCTGTAAATACATTTCAAACGTTTTGAACTTTGGAGGGGCGCGCCATGTTATCGTAGTTAATCTCTACAAGTTTCGACCTGAACATGAAGTTAAATAAGAGCTTGTAATAATAAATAAATATCCTGGGACATTCTTCACACGGTTATCTAATCCCTAACTAAGCAGAGCTTGTACTATGGACAACCAGATAACTGATATACTACATATACTAATTATTTTTTGTAAATATATACTTATATAGATAATTACACCCAGACATAGGACAAACAGACATGTTAATGAACACAAATGTTTGTCCTGGATGGGTCGACCCATAACCTGCGGTGCGATAGGTCGTGTCCTAACCAACTGCGCCAAATGGCCTGTCAAAAAAAAAAAATATTGGTATACCCAGACTGCGTGTACTCTTGCATAACGGTAGCTACTCGCTGCACCAGCTGAGCGGTAGGTATTGGTTCATGGTACATGAGGTAGTACTGCTGGGCCATCTTGCGAGCTTGGGTCACGAGCAGGCGGTAGTCTGGGCCCATACCAGAGTACACCATACCTGGAGAATGGAGAAGTAATCTAAAATAAATCAATATCTTGGGGCATTCTTCACAAACCACTGGATGCGGGTAGCACAAGACCGGCCACCGTGGAGATCTTTGGGGGAGGCCTTTGTCCAGCAGTGGACGTCTTTCAGCTGACATGATGATGATGATGATTCTTCACAAATGGCTAGATATCCAATTTAAAGTTTGTTTCCAATCAAATTTTACTAAAAAACGGTTATCCCCTAAATGAAACCAAACCACGAGTGGATCACAATTGCTTTACAATTAGATTGGAATCATTGTTGCCCAAACCAAAACAAGTTTGTGTTGTCCAATAGACTACTATATTGGTGAAAGTTCATGTTCAATTGAATTAGCAGAATACCTACCACTTTTAATATAACTTTTGATCTAACATCAACTTAACTCAACTCATTGGATCTCAATCATATTGTCAGATTAGTGGAATATGAAAATGAGCAAATGTCATCATTCAGCTGCGATCCAATTGTAATCTAATCAAAATTCATAACGTCGGTGATACTGCAATACCGCGTAAGTAGCGTGTGCTATAAGGTCCAAATTTCAACATTATTAAATCCAAAGTTCGGCCAATTTCAACGTTATTAAATCCAAAGTTCGGCCTTATAGTAAAACCTACTTACGCGGTATTGCAGTATCACCGACACCGCGTAAGTAGCGTGTGCTATAAGGTCAAAATTTCAACATTATTAAATCCAAAGTTCGGCCAATTTCAACGTTATTAAATCCAAAGTTCGGCCTTATAGTAAAACCTACTTACGCGGTATTGCAGTATCACCGACACCGCGTAAGTAGCGTGTGCTATAAGGTCCAAATTTCAACATTATTAAATCCAAAGTTCGGCCAATTTCAACGTTATTAAATCCAAAGTTCGGCCTTATAGTAAAACCTACTTACGCGGTATTGCAGTTTCACCGACACCGCGTAAGTAGCGTGTGCTATAAGGTCAAAATTTCAACGTTATTAAATCCAAAGTTCGGCCAATTTCAACGTTATTAAATCCAAAGTTCGGCCTTATAGTAAAACCTACTTACGCGGTATTGCAGTATCACCGACGATAAGTGGAATTGGCCTCCAGGATTATTAAAATATGATGACTCACCAATGTGTCCTGTGATCATTTCAACTTTATTCACACTGTGTTCATCATACAGTATGCTCTTGTGTTTATTCTCTGTGGCTATCACAACGCCATTTGATGCTGGAAATTTAGAATTATTTATTAATATCCTGGGACATACTTCACATGGACATCTGATCCTTTTCTCAGTTCAAGTGTATTCCGAACCGGTAGTAGAGTCTATTGTAAAACTGTAACTTTTGACATTCATAAGTGCCTTATTAGGGCCTAAACTGAATAAATGAGATTTGATTTGATTTTACAAAGCTTGTTTTATGTTAACCAAATAACTAGGGTTGCCACCCATCCAGGTTTCCCAGGATTTGTCCTAGTTTAATGGGCATCCAGGGAGCATCCGGGCAGGGTTTCTAGGGCGCTATATCAGAGAACGGCAGGGGAGCATAGTAATCTATGTGGGTAAAGAAAAATGCACCAAAGAGAGTACAAATTGTCAAAATACTATTGTGACTAAGCAATATCGCGCAAAATTTTCTTTGATTCAGCTTTTCTTCGCATAATAATGGAGCTTTCTTAAAGTGAGAGGTTCTTAAACATCAATTCCTAAGATATTTTAAAAGTTTCTAATGAGAAAATTTACGGAAATCGGCAATTTCATGCAAGTTGCACATAACCTTTAATTTCGTCAAAACTTACCTTTTATCCCGACGGACGTGCCACCGGCAGCTACAGCGGCTAGGGCATACTCAATTTGCACTAATTTCCCTGAAGGGCTGTGGAATAACACAAAGAAATACTGTAAATCACTTGAAATAAAATACGAAAGTTATGATCGATTTTTTTCAGCATATTTGAAGTGTTTCAGGTAAATTAAAGGGCGGAGTTGACGCGTTAATTATTAGATTTCAAAGATATCTAGTTATCATAGCCTAAATTCACGTAAATGAATTGATTTTACCTAAAAGTTGTAAGCGAGAAACTATAACGTTCGGACGCCATGATTACAAAGCAAATTGTCAAATTATTTTCGCGACGTCATGTTGTCATGATTGCTAAACTGTCAGAAGCAAAGTATACCATAGAGAGCAGCATTTTGATTAATAAAACAAATATATAAATATTAATTTACAAAAAATACATATCTATTTAGTTTATTGTTTATTATAATAGTAGTTTATGATACTGTTGCATAATAGGGGTTATTAACTACGAGTGTGAGTTTAAGTACCGAGCCGTAGGCGAGGTTCTTAATAGCATCACACGAGTTTTTAATACCTAATTATGTGCAGTATCATACAGTACTTTATCTAAAAAAAAAAAAAAAAAAAATTGCTATTTTTGTGACATTTTTGGTCAAAATGATATGTGTAGGCAAAAACAATAAAATATACAGACACAATAATCATATACTTAATCAAATCCGTGTTGCCAACTCCCAAAAATTCTTACCTCTAAAGTTCAAGTTAAAAAATTTGTGACATTGTCATCTTCAAATTGAATTGATACTGATTGATTATACTATTGATAGGTCCAAAGTGTACTTTAATAGAAAAAAAGTTATTTTATAGCATTATCTTGGGAACAACAACTGTACTATAATGAATCATTATACACGGGTGTGCCTAAAGTGGCTCATTAAAGTACTGATTTTGATTTCATAATAAGAACATTACGATATGAGAGTAGATAAAAGTATTTAATTTATGTAATTTTAATATAATTTTATAAAATAAATATCCTCCACCGTTTTATATATAAAACATTACGGCTGTGTTCAGAAACGTTACTCATGGATGAGGGTAAGGAATACTGCACGGTCTTTTCAGCGAGCGAGAGGAGGTAGAGATTGGCGACACGACACTCTGAATAAGACTTTTCGAGTTTCTGAACGGTCTTAGGTGCGTTGGAGTTCCAGTTTCCGGTCTTTCTGAACGCGTTTGAACTTACTTACTTGCAACGTTTCTGAACACAGCCTAATTGTTCCGGAGGCTCGTGATTGGTTATGCATTCAGCCAATGAAATTGCGCAAACTTCGCTCAATAATTTGACTGACATATTTACGGAAATATTTGGGCTATTTTTAATTTTCATGAACATTCACTGAAAACTTTATAGAAACATAAAAAATATGTTGAGCGGCCTCCGCGGAATTTCCCCTGTATCTGACGCTATGTGTGAGAGCACTCTCGAAAGGAATCGTGCAGAAAAAGCATTGATATCGAAGACTCCTACACATAGTCAGGTTTTTCTTAATAAATCGAGTGCAAGTGGCGTTAAAAATTATTCTGATAAAAATGGAAACGATGTTACTAAAGCCGTACATAAGGGACGGAAGACCTTCGCGTTTTGGACTCTTGTTTGTTTGTTATTCGTCTTGGCTATTGGCAATTTGATTTTAACTTTTACTATATTGGCGGTTCTTCGACTCGGTCAAGGTAAGTAAAAGTAAATAATTAATTTAATTCAAGTTTTTGTTTATTTTATTTACGTAAAAAAAAATTGTTAACACTGAAATTAATAGTTCATTTGGCGGGTTTTTTCAAACGCAATAGATTAAGCTCACGCCTTAGAACATCTCATGAAGAGTTCATAGAGGTCCATAGTTAATGTATCTACACATAGACCATTATCACAGAGTACTTTATTATACCATTCTACGCTGAGATTCGAACCGATTCGATTCTACGATGAGAATTGAACCCATGGCGCAGGTCGTGGGTTCAATTCTCATTCAAGACAAACATTTGTGTGCATGTCGTTTGGGGTCAAATAATCGTGTGTGAAGAATGTCCCAAGATATTTATTTATTTAATTATATTGATGACTTCTTCCACCCCTTATAGGTGATAAGGGTATATAAGAGATAAGGCTTATACAGGTGATATAAAATTTTAGGGATATTTAAGTGTTCTTAAGTGACTCATCTCTCTTCAGGCATGGAAAGCATGGAGTTCCTCCCGGAACACAACGCTATAAAGTTCTTCGGCGCCACGGACCTGGAGCATCTGTACAAACGAGACGGACTGATCGAGAGTTTCAGGGATACGCCAATGAGTATTTCTAGCGAGAATGGCTCAGTTTTGCTTAACTTGCAGACTAGGTAAAGATAAATGAAATCTAAGTAATTTTTAAGGTATCCGAATGTATTCGACGTTCATAAGTGCCTTACCAGGGCCTAAACTGAATAAATGAGTTTTTGATTTGATTTGATTGGACGTTTTGCGTCGTGATGTTTAGAACTTATATGTAGTTAGATGACCCAATTGCGGATTTTAATAAGTTGGGGATAGTGTGGGACCTTATGGATATTTTAGAAGAAAACTATGGCTAAGGGATCAAGTTTCCCAAAAATATCTGATATTATTCGAAGTCATTAAAGAATTCACGAAACTTAATTCCAAATCTCGTTTGTGTGCTTTTTCGGTATTTACCTTGATAAAATCTAACCTTAGCGTGGTCTAAATCCTGAATCTACTAACTGTCTAATATACATTTGTATCTCCCAGGCTATCCCGTTCCGAAACAAAACTAGTAGTGAACACGTCAGGGGTATTCGTTCGCGGCGTGAACGCAATGGAACTGCTCGACCCTGACTCCGGGGAGGTGGTGTTCAGCACCGCCAATCCTGAGATGAACATGCCTGATGGACTCAATAATCTGCATGCTAAGGTAAGGGTAGAATATTTCACAGAATTATATTATACCGGGTGTATGTGATATCGTTATGGAAACTGAAACCATGGATTATTACGTCACTATGTTCGCTTTTTTATGAGTAAGTAGTAGCTTACGTGTTGATATATCAGTCAGTGAGTCAGTCAGGACTTTGAATTTTATATTATACAGATTTAAAAACTGCGTTATAGTTCAAAATTTTTTGAAAATCCCGACGTCATGTATTACACTAATAACTATTACTTAATCTGTGTGTACATCCGGTATACTAGCTGTACCCCGCGGTTTTAACCATGTTCATAGTATGATCTACCACCGGTAATCCAAGTTTCAATCAAATACGATCAGCCGTTACGGATATAAGTGGTAACAAATACAAACTATCGTATTTATACTACTAGTGAGATTATTTTAATTATTTTATAATACTAGCGATTTATTAGTTTTAATAAATAGATTATTTTTCCAACAGCAAATCTCAACAAAACGTATAACCTCACCAGTCGACGAGGACCTAATTCTCCGTTCGGAATCATCAGCGCACCTGCGAGGAGCCGAAGGCACGCACATGGAATCCAAAGAGCTGTTCTGGAGCGCCGACCAGGATATCTTCTTAAAATCCATAAACGGTTCCGTAGTTTTGAGTGGGAAAGAAGGCGTATTCATAAATGTCAGGTACTTACCTATTGCAATGCCTGTAAATAAAACTGATAAATTCAATCAGGCGACAGGACAGTTTAAAGTGTGCGTGTGTATGCCGCAAGGAAAGTTGTTCAGGATCGCAGTGCCGACAGGGCAAAAAGTCACGTGTTCGCATATTAATATGACGGGAGACTTGAACCCATGTGCTTAGATAATATTTTTTAAATAAGGGGATGTTACGGTCACAGTAGAAGACACTTTTAGCATGTCTACAGCTTCAGGATCACAGTATTGACAGGTTTTTGGACCGTACTCTGTAGGTATATCTTTGATGGGAAAGTTCGACAGTGCAGAAGGATACAATTTGTTTCAAATAAGATAATTAACATTTTAATTTGCTACTTTTTTATGTCAGTCTTAATGGATGGTATGTTGTCACCGTTACACCTATGGGCATTAGCAATATGAATGAAATGTATTAAAATATGTTAGAGCGCAATTAAGCCCCTAAACTGCGTCACAAGTGTAGCGATTCCATCAAAACAAAATATCTAATAAATAAAACAAAATTGCCAATATGTTTCAGGCAATACAGCCTAAAAGGCTCGGTCTCTTAAAAATTTTATGTTTGTTCTACAAAAGTATTTTTTTATTAGATACAAATATTTATGTCACAGTGAATGTAAAACAGTACCTATGTCTATTTCTTGATTTAAGTAATTTTAATAAGTGAATACCTACGAGTCTTTATGAAGTATTATGTAAGATTATTTATTATATGTAGTTACCTACCTATAAACAATCACAATATCATTAGATGTACTAAGTTACCAACTATATGAAAGTTAAAATAAAATATTAGTGAAAAATAAGTTTCCTTAGCTGTTTCATTAAAAACCGTATCCTGTTTTTCTGTATTTTATTTTTTTTATACTTTTTTTTATGTGTTGTTATCAAACAGACCGAGTCACCTTTGCACCTACAATATTAATAAAGATGAAGAAGATACAAAGAATCGGGGTATATATTATTCACGCCTTCCACTACGGGAGAAATGAACCCTGAAATGGAACCAACACGTCGGAAAACGTCATTAGCCTATAAACACTCAAAATAAAACAAATTTTATCTGTGGGTACGATTTTATTCAACATTTGATCGTTCACAATTTTCATTTGTGACCTTGTCACCTTGACCTTGCCAAGGTCACGTCACTCTCACATTCGCTTCGATAAAATCACATTAAATTCTAAATTACAACCGTAATATTTTCCTTCTTACGCTTCAATTTATGACATACAATTGGAAATTATTTTATTCTTACATGCGTAAGTGTTATGTAACCTTTTCTCCTTTTGACCTGGACCTTTGGTGGGACACAAAAGGTCAGTCATACAGTAAATGCCACTCAGGTCGAAGACATTGGTTATTCAACCATTAAATTTGAAATTCGACTGAAAAGAGGCGAAATGACTTATTAAACAATTTGGCATTCATGAAAGTTAAATTTTATATATGAATAATAATATCCTGGGACATTCTTCACACGCGGTTATAAGATCTTAACCTGTTGGGCGTCGCCACCATTTAATACAGCTTTAATAGATTTCCCTTTATAGTGGAAAACCGTGTGACGGCATTTAAACGCTTTCTACGTTTCTGGGAACTTATTTTGAAAACAAAGTTAACTAGCTAGCTAGCTATCAGTGACCTCCGCTGTCAGATGGCCGACGTCCAATGTAGGTTAAACTAAAGTCTGATTTTTAATTAGATAGACTAAAATGTCAGCTACGATCGACCTTATTCTTTAATGTTATAAGCGTAGGGTAGGTATTGTGACATGACCTTTCGATTTCATTTTACTCATTGGTGTAATTAATTGTTTAGTAAATAAAAACGTAATAAAATAAACATAGCAAAATTAATAAAAATAATATTATAATATAAATAAATATTAAATAAGCATAATATATATGCAAAGAAACTCCTACAACTCACTCACTCACTCATTGACTCACTGAGTGTTGTATCACTCAAGATACAACACAATTTTTACTTTACGATAACGTGGCAACCCATCAAATGTCATTTTGGTCTATCTAATTAAGGGTATACCTTCGGTTGGAGCGCGAAATTCAAATTTTATCACGTTTTTTGTTAATTGCAGCTCAGTTATAGGTCGTTAGTTATCAACATGTTATTTGCGAGAAGAATGGTAGTATATTTACTGATTAATAACAAAAGAAATCATCAACATATTCCTCCAAGGTATATTAGTAACATTTTCATGAAATAGTCGTATATGTCAGTAATATGCTTTGGAGGAATATGTTGATGACTTATTTTGTTATTAATCAGTTAATATACTACCGTTCTTCTCGCAAATAACATGTTGATAACTTACGACCTATAAATGAGTTGCAATTTGCAAAAAACGTGATAAAATTTGAATATCGCGCTCCAACCGAACGTTCCCCTTAAAAATCGGAATTTATGTAGAACTTGTGCTATGATACCCAGTTAACTGATATACTACATAATAATACTTTTGTAACTATATACTTGGATGTATACATACATTACACTAAGGATCAAAATAATATTCATACGCACAAATATTTGTCCTGGATGGAAGAATCATTTTACCAACCACACCAATCGAATATAAAAAAAATATACAGACTAGTTTTGAAAATTTTATTAACATATAATATGTCAAATTATTATATGGATAAAAGTAATTCATATCAACTGAAAAAATATAGTTTACAAAGAGATCACCCCTACTAATATTATAAATGCGAAAGTAACTCTGTCTGTCTGTCTGTTACGCTTTCCCGCTTAAACCTCTCAACCGATCGCGATGAAATTTGGCACGCAGATAGTATATGTTATGGAGAAGAACATAGGCTACTTTTTATCCCGGGAAATCATGGACCTCGGGAACGCGGGTGAAACCAGCTAGTTGGGTAATAAGTTCGTTGACAATATAGTAATACATATTTTATTCACTTATTTTAGAGTTTGTTTTTCTTTGAAACTGTTTTTCAGCTATCAGTCCTATTTAGCAGGTCCATGGAAGAATGAAATATTGCATGCAGAAGCAAGGGTCTATTGTTATAACTTATAACTCGAGACTATGGAAACCTATAAGAAGTCTATGTATTTAAAGTACCATAGGAAATTCCGGAACCCTCGGTGCGCGAGTCAGACTCGCCCTTGTTCGGTTTTATTTTAAGGAGGCAGGCAAGAGAACTCAGGTCAGTTCAGTTCAATTAACGAAATCAGTTTAATTACGAAAACCAATCTTTGAATCTTAATTATTTAATTAAAACCATAACTCTAACGCCTATATTTCACAACAATTGAATTTAAATCCTAGACCACAAGACATGGGATTCATTATAGATTCACAATCTTCGAATTAATTTTCTAAGTCACCTCGCCTCGCTACTAGTGTAGTACATAATTTCCGGTACCATAAAGTATAATTACGTGTACCATAGACACATGAATACTGCTAGACACAATTATTACTATTATTTATAATCTAGACAGCCCCCGTATTGCTTTCTGCGCTTACTATCTGATACGTTATCAAATATTCTGGGTATGCCTGAAAGAGAGAAAATTGATTAAATATACAGTGGTGTCGATTCTGTTGTTTACGAACTAAATAAATTTAATCGCACTATATCTCTTTCTAATAGTAAATATAAGAAAGGGATGCAAGATATTTTAGTCCTGTCAGTTTAATCCGATCACACATGTCAACGTGAATTTAAGCGCGATCTTTATTGGTCACGACTATTTACCCGTACATTACGACGGTATGGATTAAACTGACAGCATTAAAAATGTTCTATCTTTTTTCAATAAGGTTAAAATGAAAGAGAGGTGACTTGTCTAATATTAGTTAAGTTCGTAAACAACAGAATCGGCACCAGTGTATTCCGGTCATGGACTAGGGATGGGAAGGGAAAAAAACAAACTGTTTCATACAAAACATTTCTTCTTCGGTCAAAATGTATGAAAAGTTATACTTTTTTTCGTGTTTTCAGAGTTTGTCCTAAGAAAAGTCCCATAAAATGTGCTCAAATGTAAGTACCTAAAATATCCCTAGTTCATGAACGGACACACTGTATATTCTGGGACATTCTTCTATCTGAACATTTAATTTAAATTAAAGATCTTTTCCGATTTTAGTCTAACCAACTTCAATAAATGTATTTTATTATTTGAAGGGGTACTACTTCGAACACGAACTAGACTTACGCTGACTTGCACTTGAGAGCCAGATGCCTTCTTGGCATTATAGCAGGTCGGTAACACCTCTGGTATTGCAAATGGCAATAGGTGACGGTAACCACTTACCATCAGATGGACCGTCTACTTGTCAATCTTTCGACATAAAAAAAAAGCTGGATCTCTCACTGGCGTGTAGCTGACCTTGCAAGGATCTCTTCACACCCTTCTTTAAGAACCATAGCAGGAAACTCATTCCACAACCTTAAAAAATCTATTATTAAGATGGAGGCTTCGGTTGGAGCGATTATTAGTAACATTTTCATGAAATAGTCGTATATGTCAGTAATATACCTTGGAGGAATATGTTGATGATTTATTTTGTTATTCATCAGTAAATATACTACCATTCTTGTCGCAATAACTGAGCTGCAATTTGCAAAAAACGTGATAAAATTTGAATTTCGCGCTCCAACCGAAGATATCACCTTAAGTAACACTGACCTGTTCTCCTCTATAGACGACGTACTCGGGGAAGCATAGGCCTCCCTGGCTGGGCCTTCCCGCCACACTATGGTGACCAGGCGGCGCATGCGCCATCTTCATTGCACTCATCAGTTGAAACCCTCGGCCCAACGTCACACGACAGAGGAGCATTTGTCTAGAACATTTAGATTTTCGTGAAGCCTTTGATATCATTGATCATAGCATTTTTACTTTTAAATTGAATTATTTATATATTTGTAGACTCTTATTTTGAATGTAGTGTTGTTTCAGATATGTTAATAAATAAATATTATGTTTTTGCTATATAATTACTTTAGAGGCTTTGAGGAAGGGTTAAGAGTTCCACAGGGTATCATATTTAGGCCACTACTGTTTCTTGACTATGTGTGAGATTTTTATATCTATTAGGTGTCTTTGAGACAAAATGTGGGTTATACAGCACTCAGACCTTAATAAAAACCGAGTAAATAGTAATTTGCTATTTATTTGCCTAGAGGGCAGACAATCAAATATAAATAATAATAATAATATCGTGGGACATTGTTCACACACGGTTATCTGATCCCAAACTAAGCAGAGCTTGTACTATGTACAACCAGATAACTGATATACTACATATTATCCTTTTATTGTGTAGATACATACTTATATAGATAATTAGACCCAGACATAGGACAAACAGACATGTTCATGCACAGAAATGTTTGTCCTGGATGGGAATCGAACCTACGACCAGCGGCACGATAGACCAACTGGCCTGTCAAAAAATAGTAATATGTTTCCTTCTTTAATCCATCCAACACTCATTCCTTCTCTTTCTACATGGTCTAAACCTTCATATTCGTCCCTTATCGTAATTTAGGAATTATTAAAATCGAATACCTGTGACATAAATAACAGCTCCTGTCTTTGTGCGCCGGACATCCGGATCCGCCTCCAAATCCGTACACGTATTGATTACTCTTTGAGGAATGCTCAGCGAAGTAAATACCCGCACCGAACATGCCGCCTGCAAATATTTATGTCAGTTTAATGCACTTTAACCGACAGCTGCACTTGAGAGCCAATTCCCTTTTCCGTCTGGGTTAGAAAATACAGAAAATGCACTCAAAATTTATTCAAGGGTAAGTGTAGAAACCGTGGTCAGTGATGATGTGGCCGATGATGGTAAGCACACAAAGCCTAGAAAGGAACTGGCTCTCAAGTGCAGCTGTCGGAACACTTGGCGATAGATTTTTAACTTGAGGGTGGTGGCCAGCCAGGCGGGTACCACAAAGTACCCTACCACCGTGCTATGGTTTCCTCACGATGTTTTCCTTCACCGAAAGCTCAAGCTCATTGTAGGATTCGAACCCGGAAGTCAGAATGTCAGAAGGTTCACAAGCAGGTAGGCGGTCCATTTGATCGTAAGTGGTTACCGTCGCTTATCAACTTCGAATCCTACATGATACTACTGAGATTGAGCTTTTGGTGAAGGAAAACATCGTGAGGAAACCATAGCACGGTGGTAGGGCACTTTGTAGTATCCGTCTGGCTTGCTACCAGTGGCGAGGGGTGAAATAATGGCGAGGGTAAGCCGTTCAAAAAACACCGATAATTTAATAATTACAGTGTATTTTAAGCATGATAAAAGTGACTTTGAAATTATGAAAATATGGGACTGGGATTCCTAAAAGGTGATCGGTGGGAATCAGCTTGTATGGACCGTCCGCTGCTGGCTACCACCCTCAAGTTGAAAATCTGTCGCCAAGCACCTACCGGTGTGTTCCGGCAATTGCACTTGCGAGTTCTTGGCAATGTAACATGTCGGCAACATATTAGCAATACCTCTGATATTGCGATAGGCGACGGTAACCACTTACCATCAGGTGGACCGTCTGCCTGCTTGTCAACATTCTGAAAATACAAAAAAAACAATCGATAGTAGATTTTTCAGCAACACAACTAACCGATATATGCGTGCCGTTCATCGAAGCCCTTCTGTACGATGGCGTTGATGAAGGGCGAGCCGTGGAACAACATCCGCTCGTTGGGGACGCTCGCCTCCGCGCAAACTTCGCGCCGGCGATGCTGGTACCGCTCCCATACCCGGCCGTTCACTATCTTTTGTATCTGTCATATTCAAAAATTAATGACGAGGCCACTTGCGGACTTGTCCACTCTGAATGGTTCATTTTGGGGTTCCGAAAAAAAAGGAACCCTTATAGGATCACTCGTGCGTCTGTCTCTCCGAAAATACTGCACTGGATCGAGATGAAACTTGGTACACATATAAGTCTGTGACCCAAACACGGACGTGTTACGTAAATAAATGAATTTCAAACATACTTTTAGGGGGTAAATTAGAAAAAATTAAAATAATGTTTTGCAAACTATTGTCGTTGTGAGGATCTCAAATATATTTTTTTAAATTTTAAGATAATTCGTTTTGAAGTTATTTAAGAAAATAGGCGAAAATTGACCCCCCCCCCCTTATCTCCGAAAATACTGGGCCAAACATTTTGAAATAAATACAAATGATGAAGTCTAATGGTATCTAAATGGTATTTTAAAGACAATAAAGTAGCATAGATAATTCCGGAACCCTCGGTGCGCGAGTCAGACTCGCCCTAGTCCGGTTTTATCCGGTTATGTTTTGAACCCACATCTATATACCCTTAGAATCTGATTTCGTGCAAGTTTCAGCTAATCTGTGACATTCGAATTCAGTTTTTATGCTCTAGTGTCAATAACAATTTCCGCACAATTTGTCAATCTTGGCTCGGATACCTACAATAACACCCGACCCCCCCCCCACGACCTCCCCCCAAAAGCTAGCGTATGCAATACTCACCCTAACGACATTATAATGTGAGAAGTTACCGCCGGCGCCGTCTCTATGCGCGCGCACGGACGCTTGCATCTCCCTCTCTATTATCGCGTACTCGCTCTCATTCTCCGAACACTCGCCGTCGTTTGTGTTTGTCACTTCTATTAGTGTCGTCCCGCCGTACCATTCTGCGAAAATAAAAGTAAAACCTTCTTCAAAGACAATAATTTATATGAGACCACTTTGGAACAATACTGAATACAACGCAAAAATAATTATTAAAATCGTTTCATAAGCAAAAAAGTTATGCGTGTACAAACATTGAAAAAAGAAAAAATCATACAACCGAATTGAGAACCTTCTCCTTTTTTTTTAAGTCGGTTAAAAAAATAACAAAAATTGCAGTGCGTATTTTCTAAATTGCACATAAACTCTCTATAGGCAAGCAGTCACTCACTAAGTAAGCCATAATACGCACGCGGCACGAGGCAGTCATAAACAGAGCTTTTTCCTTCTTTTCCAGGAGTTTGCATGATTTTTGGGTATGCTCCTGATTTTTCTTTTCAATTCCATGAAAATCTTTGCCAATTTATTAATGGCACATATTAATAAAATATGTTATAAAGTATCGACTGACAATGTAATTCAAATTATCACCTTACTAACTAGGTACTTGCATGCATGTGACTAATATTCTTTTTGGCAAGTTAGGGTTTGCAGCAGTGGTCATAAATAACATAGTACGATTTGTCCAGTAAGGTTGATGCAGGCATCAGAGCATACTTTAGTCCTTTAAAAAAAAAAAGTAGAATTCATAGACTCACCACTAGAGGCGTGTAAAGTATGCCGGGCAGCTTTGAGCAACCGATGCCGGTGTCCGTACGCGCAGACTCCCACCGCCCGCAAGTCCTCGTGAGACATCTCCGACAGAATGTCCACAGTTATCTGTTCTCGTTCCAATACTGGCGCTAGTTGTTCCAAACCGATACTGAAAAAATGTACATGATTTTTGGCCTAGGTACACACGGCCACAGATCAAGCTACACATTTTTGTTGCTTTTGGTGCCGCATGTAGCTTGATCTGTGGCCGTGTGTACATACCATTCAGGCTGTCAAATAAAATGGAAAATACGTAAGATTGAAAATCTAGGAAAATCGTGAAAAGCAACTCCTTTTTGCAAGCGAATCTCGTCCTTATTGACTATAAAAACGTCATTATTATAATTCTTATATTTTTCTGTCAAGGTTGAAATTTAAATAACATTTAAAACTAATAAAAGCGTAACGGCAACTACTTGTTATAAACAAAAGCCATATGACAGTAAATTTTGGCGACGCCCTGGTGGTTAACTGAAAAAAAACTCTTTCAAAGACAATAAAATTAATATGGGACCACCTTGGAGCTATACTGAACCCAAGGCAAAAATAATGATTACTAAATTAATTATGGAATTGAGAACCTCCTCCTTTTTTTAAGTCGGTTAAATAAAAAGTTATGCCTTTAGCCAGTCTGGCGTCGCTGTCCGTATTTGACCCAACAATTTTGTTGTCATATGGCTTTTGTTTATAACAAGTAGTTTCCGTTACGCTTTTATTATTTTTAAATGTTATTTAAATTTCAACCTTGACAGGAAAATATAAGAATTATAATAATAACGTTTTTAAAGTCAATAAGGACAAGATTCGCCTGCAAATGAGATGCTTTTCACGACTTTCCTAGATATCCCTTTTTTTTATTTGTCAGGGACGCCAGACTGGCTAAACAAACATGCAACCGAATTGAGAAACTAAACTCCTTATTTTTTTAAGTGTGTTAAAAAATAAAACCTAACAAGGGCGTCTGTTTCGCGCACTGAGGGCTCCGGAATTTCCTACGTTATTCTAAATACCATATAATTCTTAATCCTTCTAATTTCCTGTAATCTATAGGTAAAGAACTATTTTCTGTATTTTTTTTCAAAAATTTTGAACCCTGTTGTTTCGGAGATAAGGGAATGGTAAATTTTCAAATATTTTCTTAAATAGCTTCAAAACGATTTATCTAAAAATTATGAAAAAAGAATATTTGAGATCCTCACAACGAGCCCTTTCATTTGATATGTCACATAATATTTTTTAAAATTTTCTAATTTACGTTTCTACGTCCTGATGATGCTTCGTGAAGAAGCGTAACACGAGTCGATCGTGGTGGCTCTCTCAAGTGCAGCTGTCGGAACACACCGAAAGGTGCTTGGCGACAGATTTTCAACATGAGGGTGGTACGATTCGAACCCGCGACCTTCGTGTCTACCTTAATCTTACCTTGATAGGAAAGTTTGTAATGACTCAGATGTGGACAATGCTGATGCTGGTCTTCCGGCTGCGTCTTCTAAACTACCTCTGGAACCTTCCGCCCAATAATTACTTGCCACCACCTACCAAATTTAATGTCTATGAGCGACCAGTGTTTGTCACCAATATATGGAGGGACAAGGTGGATGATTCCTCCATTGAAAAGCTAAGATCTTCCGCCAGGCTGGGTCATCGTACCTGGGGACCGCCCTCCAACTGTTGATGTTGGAATGTATATATGCGAATGCGCGAACAAACTCCACTAGCGCGATGTAGATATTTTTGTATGTAGTGTCGATATATTGCAGTGCCATCTATCCAGTCGGTGACTGAACTATGTAGCTGATAGAGGTCGCTACAAATAGTTGGTCCTGGTGAGTTTTTCAAGTGAACGTGGTTGGCGAAATCTTAAAGTATAGGGTACAGCGAAAAATACTCGGTCTCGCGGCCAATTTTGATAAAAACTAAATCGGTATACTAGGATTTAAAAAAAAAATAATTGATCCATCTCATAGTGTCGCTTATAATGATCAATTTCTGGGAACAATAAAACACTAGTAATTAGTGTTACAGTAAGCACGTGCAGTTTTATTTTTGATATATCCCATTTCAAATATGTTCATATAGTCGCCAATCAAATTAATGGAAATGGAATGGGGGGGGGGGGGGGGTCAAACTCAAAAATAATTTATTCAGTTTTGGACATTTAAACAAAAGTGTACGGTTAGTAGCAGAGCTTAGGGACATGGCTTTTCCTGGGATCTGATAACTTTTTGAATGCGTCATGAGTTTGTGAGTCTCTGCCGCCAAAATTATAAAATGTTTTTGATACGATGACACTTACAGGCAACGCTAAAGGCACTGTATCTCCACTGGGCATGAGTATAGGCATATGTGGGGGGGGTAACGGCGCGCAGGCTACTGTGGTGGGGGCCGGGGCGTCCCCGGCGGAGGAGGTCATCGCGTCCTGGAGTAGCGACCGTACATCCTCCGCACCCGCCAGTTCCAGGGCCGTCTGACCCTCCTGGTTCTTGAGGAATGGATCCGCCCCGTGGGCTAGCTGCAAAAACAAGGTCTATATAAGCTCATTCCTTTAAGAAACAGTAGGAAATTTTTTTTTTCGGATATATATAATAATGACCAAGATCTAAGCGGTTATATGGCCGTCATAGTATAGGGTAGGTGACTGACACATTAAATCAGCTACTTTTTAATAAATGTCAAAACGATAGTTTATAAGGAATTTTGTATGAAATATTACACTATGACGTCATAGTTTCACAGCATCAAATCATCTACTCTTAGTGGTTCCACTGGTAATTAAAAATCATAAAAAGCATTAAATGTACAACATATTTGATGTTTCTACGTGTTTTTAGATGTTTTATGCATTAGTTATTGTTTGGTCATTTATTTTTGATATCAAATCAAATCAAATCAAAAACTCATTTATTCAGTTTAGGCCCTAATAAGGCACTTATGAATGTCAACAGTTACAGTTTTACAATAGACTCTACTACCGGTTCGGAATACACTTGAACTGAGAAGACTCCGGCAAGAAACTCAGCAAGGCGTTTTTATTTTTTGGTGGATATATATATTTTTTTTATTTATGTAGGTAATTACAGTTTTTGTCTCAAATATACATAAACTTCATACAATTATCACTTGTGGAGGGGGCTGCAAGTGCAGAGAGAAGCTACTACAACCATGTATTCCTGTCTTCTATGTAATGAACCACCTTATAGTAGGCCTTGTCGATCAACTTATGTTTAACATGCTCTTTGAATTTATTATAAGACATCTTAGTTACTTCATATGGGATTTTATTATAAAAGCGAATGCAGTTCCCGAGAAAAGACTTATTGACTTTCGCTAGCCTGAATCTAGGTGTAACAGTTTTATCTTTGTTTCTAGTATTTAGGTTATGGCGGCTACTGTTTGTGTCAAATAGATTTAATTTTTTACGGACAAACATATAGATAGTGTCAACTACCCTATTATGACGTCATATCTTATGTCCGATCTCTCTGTCTAATCGCTGTCTAATTAGTAGTTTAAAATGCTTATATCTCCCGTGTTTCTTGGTCGATGTTAATTTCACTTTTTGAGATCTTTTTACATCATAATGTTTACTATCGTGCTATATTTTTTCGAGATTTCATGATTTGGTTGGGACCAATTTGCAATAGTTGTTTTATTAAATTGCTTTTATTAAAACAAAAAAAAATACCATGCATATTCCCTTTTCTACACAAAACCGTTATTTTTCAAATCTGGTCATTTAAAATCCTCAAAGAGTAATTTTACTAACACCTAAAGAACCCCCTAAAAAACTGAATTTAAATGTACTTACAAGCAACGCACACAGCTGCGTCCTAGCTTTATGAGCGGCCTCGTGCAGCGGCGTGAACCCCCACCGGTCGGCGGCGTTGGGCGGCGTTCCCGCTCGCAGCAACAACGCGGCGAGTTCCAAGTGGCCGTACGACGCGGCGTTGTGCAACGGGACTAAACCGCCTTTGTCGCGGGCCGATACTGCCCCGCCGGCTTCAAGAAGGGCTTCGGCTACTTCTAGGTTGTTGTAGCCGGCTGGGGAAAACAGTAAGCTGTAAATTTTTGGGGCTAGATCACAAGGATTAGTACTTTTTGAATTTTCGCTAACGAAATCTAAATATATAAAGGGAAATATAATATTACCCCTGAGGGGTATCAAATGAAAGGACTCGTATTTGAGGATCTTAAATATATAATTTTAAGTTAAATAGTTATTAAAATATTTGAGATCCTCATAATTAATCCTTTAATTTTTCACACTATATGGTTTACAAAACTTTTTTTTTTAATTTTCTAATTTATCCCCCAAAAGTAGCCCCCATGTTTGAAATTCATTTATTTACGTAACACGTCCATGTTTGGGTCACCGACTTACATATGTATACCAAGTTTAAACTCAATCCAGTCCAGTATTTTGGGACAGACAGACAGACGAGTGGGTTCCGTTTTTTTTTTCGGAACCCTAAAAATAACAAGAGTTACAGTTAACTCACCAGCAAGATGTAGCGGTGTTGAATTCCTTCCGTGGGAGTCTCGACAGTTGACATTCTGTGGTGTTATTAATTTCCTGCAAAGGGTAATAGAACTGATTCTTGCTCATCAAGAACTAACCCCAAGAGGAGATGCGATGACTAGGCAAAGTCTAGGTGAGTTAGGCATACATTTTAATGGCATAATATTAATTTTACATAAACAGCCGATTTCAGATAGGCATAATGATCTTTTGTGATATAATATTTTGGGCTACTATTGAGTCGCATAAAGTTAGGCAATTTAGGTAATATAATCTAGATTTTATACTGCGACAGTAGGTTAAGTAAGCCACAACATGTTTGTTTTGCATAAGAAGTATGTGTTTATAATAGTGGTGCCGATTCTGTTGTTTACGAACTTAACTAATATTAGACCTCTCTTTCATGTTAACCTTATTGAAAAAAGATAGAACATTTTTAATGCTGTCAGTTTAGTCCATGCCGTCGTAATGTACGGGTAAATAGTCGTGACCAATAAAGATCGCGCTTAAATTCACGTTGGAATATGTGATCGGACTAAACTGACAGGACTAAAATATCTTGCATCCCTTTCTTATATTTACTATTAGAAAGAGATATAGTGAGATTAAATTTATTTAGTTCGTAAACAACAGAATCGGCACCATTATGCTACTAAATATTACGCTTGTTTATTGTTATGCTAACTTCAGTTATGGTAAACACGATTATGCCTAAACATTTATGCGAACATTATTAGGATAAGTAAAATTATGCCACACTAAATTATGACATTATATTTTATGACAATAGAGAACCTAACCACTTACCATCAAGCGCGTATGCTTGTTTTCTGCCTAAGTGGTTTAAGGTTTCCTATTCCTTCGAGGACGTAAAATCACGAGATGGAAAGTAGTTTTTTTAATCTCATCCTTTGGGGCCATTCAAATATTACGTAGGTTTATTACCATTATTTACCCCCCCATTCCCCTTGTCAGCAAAAGTAAGCAAAGCTCTTACCCCCTCCCCCATGCTCACGTTAACATGTTTCAATAAAAAATGTTTTTTTTTTATATTATTATTATATAAAAATAAGAAAATAGATTTAGGATTGAATCGGTTTTACAGCGAGTGCCTAAGCGTATGCGTTTATATTTGCGGAAATCCCCGAAAATGCGTATCGTTTTCAAGCATAGACAATGTGAGCTTTGCCATTAGTGTAAAAAAGTAAATGACTACCGACGACGTAATCATCATCTAGACTCCCCTACCCCCCATGTCATCCAAAATAAGCAAAACAAAGATATATTGCTTACGTAATAATTGAACGGCCCCTTTATAGCTAGTGATGATGCGACCGAATCTTCAACACACAGTTAAAGCTATGGCCAAAATCTTCAAGTGAGTACCTAGCTCTAGCCAAGTCCCCTCGCTTGGCGGCGTCAAGTAAAGCCGCGTCGCCTCTCAAAGCGTCAGCTGTGTCACTATCACCCGCTCGAACCAATTGTAACGCTGTTAGGCCGTCTCGATTCCGTCGCGTGGGATCTGCTCCGTGCTGTAAACATTAGATTTTGTTGAAGCTTTTGATCATATCAATCACAGTTTGTTTAAACAAACTGGATGAAATATATAGGAAACGATGTTATTTTTAATGGTGAAATTAATGTTGTGACATTGAGAAAGGATTACTAGTCGCGTTCAACAAGTTTCAGTGGAATATAGTTGCAGTAAGTTATGGTGTTCCCCAAGGATACTTTTTGGGTCCTCTACTTTTCAGTATGCATAATGATAACAATAGTTCAAGAATTCCTACAGGTTCTTTATGGATGGACTTTTAAGAGATGATGTGACCTAGAACCTTCATCTATTGTTAATTTTGCATAATGATGTGATAATTTCAGGAATTCCTAAAAGATCTCTATGTATGGACCGTGTTTGGGCTTTTGATTAAAAGTGATGATTGGGCCGAACGTGAAAGTAATAGGTATAACTAAGAAAACAACATCTTTAGGGTATCAATATGTGAGTCTTCTCAGTTTAAGTGTATTCCGAACCAGTGGCAGAGTAGCTGTAGCTTCTTAAGTTTATTACTCATACTTTATCTATCTTTAAAATTAAGACTTGCTGAGTTTCTTGCCGGAGTCTTCTCAGTTCAAGTGTATTCCGAACCGGTGGTAGAGTCTATTGTAATGTTTGTAACTATCGACGTTCATAAGTGCCTTACCAGGGTCTAAACAGAAAAAATGAGTTTTTGATTTTGATCTAGGTCTAGGTCTAAACTGGACAAATGAGTTTTAAGTCGCTAATCACATTATAGTACTAAATTACCTTTAATAGTAGCCGTACTATGTCCGCCTTCCCTTTAGCGGCAGCTTCATGCAGCGGCGTGAACCTCCACAAGTCTGCCGCGTTCACTCCCGCCCCGGCTGACACTAGCAGCTCCGTCACTTCGTAGTGCCCGTATGAGCACGCATTGTGCAGGGGCACTAGCCCTCTACGACAACAGATTCACTATTGAATAACAAAATCTTGAGAGGTGTCTTGTAGACAAAGATTATAATGATCTTAACCTGTTGGGCGTCGCCACCATTTAATACAGCTTTAATAGATTTCCCTTTATAGTGGACAACCGTGTGACGGCATTTAAACGCTTTTGATTATGGGAACTTATTTTGAAAATTTCATGTGGGAAAACAAAGTTAACTAGCTAGCTATCAGTGACCTCCGCTGTCAGATGGCCGACGCCCAATTGGAAATCGCCCAATTAAGTATCATCAGTAATATTTTTGTGACGTTTTCCAATGTAAAGTATTGCTACTAGGGCATCGACAACCATGTCGCACATTTAAAAGATTTCCCTTGAGCGTCGACAACCGTGTGACAGCATTTTAGACGACGCTGTCAAATTTGTTTATGTGACTTTTAGGTGAAAAACAAATCTAGCCTTATCAGTAATAATAATAATAAGTTTATTGTTCACAAAAAAAAAAGGTTACACAAGAACATTGAAGCCCTGTCGCCTGTACTAGTTATAAAATAACTGTGTTACAGGCTACAGTGTCTTCCCCCTTAACTTATAACATTTGAACAATTACAAAAGTAGGTAAAGTGATAGATGATGATTTTTACAAGATAGTAAATAATTTAAAAAGTATACATATATATAATTTTTGTTAACAATTTAGCTTATTTGTGTGTGTAGGAGCTTGAGTATGTGTTTGTGATGTGTATGTGCGTGAGAGGGTGCGTGTGTGTGTGTTGGGGTGTGAGTGAGGGAGTTTGGGGGTGAATGTGTGTGTTATGTTTGTGTGAGATTTATTTTACAGTACATTTATATTTGTAGATATATTTGTACAGAAAAGATCTTCCGTTGCAGCGTAATTTAGTTCACTAAGCCAATTGATGATCCTTTTTTTAAAATCATGAGAATTACAGGGTTTTTAATTTTTGATTTGCGTTTATTTTATTATACAGCAATGGTGCATTGTATCAGTGGCCTCCGACTTTTGAATTTAGGCCCGGAAACTAGCTATCGACGCCCTAGAGGTTGGTCTTCAGTCTTCAATACTCTTTCTGTTCACCCAACAAATATCACCTTATTCAATTAATTAAAATAATAAGTGCATTAATTTAAAATTATATTTTGTTGAACCTCACCCTTTGTCTTTTGCGTGAACATCGGCACCCCTTTGTAATAATAGTTGAGCAAGCGGTAGGCGGTTGTAACTGAAAGAGAAATCATGAGAAAGTATTAAAATTGCGTAGCGTGTTTCAACCGCCCAGGGGCGCAGGAAAATTTCGCGGATCGCTTATTCAATAACTAGCTCTCCGCCAACCGGTTTCATCCACGATCCCCAATTTCACCCCCTTAGGAGATGAATTTTCAGAAATCATTTCTAAGCCAATGTCTACGTCATAATATCAATCTGTATGTCTTTCAGCCCGATCCGTCTAGTGTTTTGAGCTGTGCGTTGATATATCACTCAGTCAGTCACAGTATCAAAATCAAAATCAAAAATCATTTATTCAGTTTAGGCCCTAATAAGGCACTTATGAATGTCAAAAGTTACAGTTTTACAATAGACTCTACTACCGGTTCGGAATACACTTGAACTGAGAAGACTCCGGCAAGAAACTCAGCAAGGCTTCTTTTTTTGGTGGATCTTTTTTTTTAATTTATGTAATTAGTTTTAAATATACATAAACTTCATACAATTATCACTTGGCCAGGGGGCTGCAAGTGCAGAGAGAAGCTACTACAACCATGTATCCTTGTCTTCTATGTAATGAGCCACCTTATATATAATAGGGTAGTTGACTGACATGTCAAATCAGCTACTTTTTAATAAATGTCAAAACGTTCGTTTATATGGAATTTTGTATGAAATATTACACTATGACGTCATAGTTTCACAGCATCAAATCATCTACTCTTAGTGGTTCCACTGGTAATTAAAAATCATTAAAAGCATTAAATGTACAACATATTTGATGTTTCCACGTGTTTTTACATGTTTTATGCATTGGTTAATGTTTGGTCATTTATTTTTGACAGTGTCAACTACCCTATACTAGCTGTTCCCCACGGTTTCACTCGCGTTCCCGAGGGATAACGAGAAGCCTATGCGTTAATCCTGTGTGTCAGGTACCTCCAGTAGGACCAAATTTAATCAAAATTGGTCCAACCGTTTGAACTGGTTTGAGCATGAAGAAGTAAAAAACATACTCACAAACTTTAGAATTTATAACACTTATTAGCAGGATAGGCTTGCGTTTGGCCACAGACCGGCACATTTAAAGGAGGATGACGAACTCTACGAAGCCGATTCTATTGCTGCGCGTGGTAAGTTCCGAGAGAGGAATGATCGGTAACTCGCTCTAGGTTTAGCAAACGTCCATAAGCTATCAGGTTGGTTGGTATTTATCCAGGGTCAAAAAGAAGACTTACCCGGCAGCGAAATGCAGTGGAGTGGAATGTCTGCCGTCTACATCCCGGCAGTTGACAAGTCGTGGTCTGGCGTCCAGGATCGCTCTGGCTGTCTCCACGTCACCCGTCCGAGCCGCTTCGAGGAGCCGCAACGCTGCTGCGTTTGCGCACGCATCTGTAACAAAACAAAGACAACGTAAGAATTAGAAATATATCCGCTAAATTTTCGCTTATTTTCTTAAATAACTTTAAAACTATTTATCATAAAATTATAACAAAAATATATTTGAGATCCTCACGATGAGCCGTTTCATGTAATATACGTTTCACGCAATATAGTTCGTAAAACTTTTTTTTTATTTTCTAATTTACCCCTGTCGCGACGGACAGTCGCGAGATTCCATAAATGTAAATATATTAATTATAACTAGCAACACTGAAAGGACGCTTGGCGCCATTTTATCTGTCACAAAGAAAAGTTTACTTCTGAATTTGCTATGCACTTTAATCTTAACTAAACCTGAACTAGCAAGAAATAATGTGCAGTCCTTCCTGCAGTCAGCTACGTGGCTGTTGCCACAGCGAGCGAGGTTCTAGGACTGATAAGTATTCAAAGCTAAGTATTCAAGGATAAGTATTCTAGACAATGTATTGTAGATTGTAGCTAATCAATCTTGTAGACTTGTAGTCTAATTCAGTAACTAGAATGATCACATATTATCTTAGATTTGTTGGTACCAACTAGGCCCTGGCCTGCGCTGACGTAGCGGGCCGGGTCTATAATTTGGGCAAGGTCTCTGTGCTTAGATCTCGCTGTCTCGACTGGACAGGGTCTTTGTACTTAGGACTTTGTCGTCAGGAATAAGGCTTCGGCTATGGACAAGGTCTCTGTGCTTAGATCTCGCTGTCTCGACTGGACAGGGTCTTTGTACTTAGGACTTTGTCGTCAGGAATAAGGCTTCGGCTATGGACAAGGTCTCTGTGCTTAGATCTCGCTGTCTCGACTGGACAGGGTCTTTGTACTTAGGACTTTGTCGTCAGGAATAAGGCTTCGGCTATGGACAAGGTCTCTGTGCTTAGATCTCGCTGTCTCGACTGGACAGGGTCTTTGTACTTAGGACTTTGTCGTCAGGAGCACTCAGGTAGTGTTCGATTTGTATTTCGTCCTGTCGTGGTGTTCAGTTGCGATTCAAATACTAAGGTTAAGAGAATAAGTTTCTTAAAATATCTCCATAGTAATTGTTAACTGGTAATCTATACTATATAGAATACATTATATACACTACACGGCGACAGCGGCGACATGGTGGAGATGCTGGGATAATACTTCCTAGTGAATCCAAAGTCCCTGATCCTATAAAGAAAGTAGGAATAATAATTTGGAGTTGCATTTTCTCTGCCTATTAATTATTACGGCGTCTGCTCAATAGATGGCGTTAGTGTGCACTTTTTGCGATATAAGTAGCGTAGACGACAATTAATTTTTGAGTAAATTAATTGTGTGAATAAATATATTGCTTGGTAGTATATTTTAATCAATCTGTTGTGTTCTGTTTCATATTTATGTGACGTGTCTATTATATTAAAAGACGAATTTATGTCGTCGTAAGAATTCTTTTCCCGTAAAAACGGAAGTGTCAAATTGAAGTATAGAATCGACGATAAGAATATTCTTTAGTATTTTCTAAGCTAAAGCATAACTAAACAAATCAATATATTTACAAATATAGAAAATTAATAGTGTGATAAAATATAATATAAAAACTTTCTAATAAATGATAACACTTTAAAAATAAACAAATGATTGTTGTTTTGACTTCACACATTCAATCGGGATTCCGAGATTTTCGCACACACACATTGACATGTATGTACGTACGCACTGAATTCCAAGAATAGAAAAAGGAACGCGTTATTTTGTTTGTTGCCAAACAAAGTTGTACCGGTACTTGAAAGTTTGCAAAGTAATAAATAAATAAGTAAGTAAAGTGTTCTGCAAGTTCAAAGAATATTGGAAAGTTTATATTGTCAAAAATTACATAGTAATTACTTCACTGAGAAAAATTGGTAAGTTTTCTGTAAACAATTCGCTTTGTTAGGTACCTACGTATTGGAATTTTCTAGCATTTAATTCCTCAGTTTCGTTGATAAAATCTAAACATCGCAAACAGATAGACTGATTGAATAAAAGTATGTAGGTATGTATGTATGGTATCATGCTTTCCTACAGCAAATAGTTTTCAAATCGAATATATCAGCCATTTGAAAACTTGCAAAGGGTGTCTATGTCTTATCATGCAATTTCATTAAAAAACGATGCGATATTGTTTTGATAGGCCTAAGTATGTTGGTATTTACAGTATCAATACAGGCTACTTGTTGTATTGTATGTATGTTTTTCCCGAAGTAATTTAAACTCAAGTTTTTGTATCAGATCTGTAAGTAAGTATCAAAGCTCATACCAGTTAGTGAACGAGTTACTAGTATAAGAAAGAATACACAGTACACACTATGATAGGTAGTTACCTGTAAGAAGTAAGGGCCTATGATTATAATTGTTTGATGGTTTCCAGAATAATACAGATAAGTAAGAGTACCTTTCAAAGACTTTGAGAAGGCAGTTACCTCACAACTATCTTGTCTGTTTCTATATGAAAGAGAGGTATGTAAACATAATCAAAGTTTTAACAAACAAAGTAATAAACTTATGACAACTTTAGTACCTAATCTGTCATATTCATGATAAACTATAATAGTGAAGGCTTCAACCCTTTTAGGATGTCTTGGGTTCGATTCCTAGACAAGAATAGAGCATTATCTTTCTAATTGGAAGTCCAGGGTTCGATTCCCATACAGGACATACATAGCGGTAAAGCGGTTTCACTGTGAGTTGTTTCCAAGTTTGGTTAGAAGACTTAAACCAGTCTGGTTGTCAGACTTATCCTTCAGTCTGTATCAGTCATGGTGTACCTCACTACTAATAATAATAATGACAGTTGTCATGTTGATAAATTATACAGCGGATCAAGGTGGGCTGTAAAGCAAATATGTTTAAGAGTTATGTGTATTAAGATGAATAATAAAAGGCTATTTTTATTTATTTATACATTAAGATGAAAGCAGAACACAACATAAAATGTTTACATTGTGTGTTAACACTTGTACTGTTCAAAGAGAATATTGATCATATTTATTGACCAATAAAATTATATTAAAGTAATATTATTATATTATGAAACTGTTACACTGAGCTTAGTTCTTCCAACCTATGGGTATATGGAAGCAAGTGCAAATTAAATAAATGAAGAGTGCTGCAGAGATAATAAACATTGATTTATCTGACATTAAATGAGAATTATAGAATAAAATTTAAGTCAAGAGACTTAAAATAATTAATTTATTATTTTAATATAAATTGAATTGCTACATGAGATATGGAACAAAGGCGATGCACATGCGTATGCGATAAAAGCGTAGAAATTGTTTTACTAAAAATTTATTGTTTATTCTGACAAAATTAACAAATTTTATAAGTACCTAAGCATTTTTAGCGTAATAGCGCAATGGCTTTAAGCGTATACAGCCTAGTTGTTTGTAAAGATATAATTTTACATATTATGTTTCAGTAAGTACTTGTTTGGCGTATACTGGCGTACCTATATCATATAAAGCGTAGTGGTAATATTATATCAATTTGCGTACATTAATTTGCGTACTTTATTAAATGTCTTGCGTACATTAATTTGCGTATTCATGATGATTCATATGCGTCGAAAAACTTATTATTTATTTAAAAATTTCCGACAATTATATAAAACTTAAAGCTGTTTTGAGTAAATAATAAATGAAACCAAGTTTGAAGGTTAAAAAAGTATTTTACCTTACAATTTCCAGAATCAACATGGAAGTAGTAATGTTGCAAAGATTGCAACTTATCATATCAAAGTTAGATGAATTAACTATTAAGGCTCTCAGGTTCATTGATCGACTTGACAATGTAGAAGAGGCAGGGGTTATAGTTAAAAAATTGGAAATGTCCATAAGTCGGTTCAACTCTGAACTTTATAATTATTTTCGCATGAGTACTGATCCGTCGGCGGATGATGTGTCATCATTTAGTGAAAGCCAATTAAAGGCTGAAGAGGTACTGGCCGAATTAACTATTAAATTACAAGGAACTAAAACCGATAGCGGCGATAGCTCACAAACATTGAAGAATTCTACTTTATCCTGCAAGCTACCCAAATTAAATCTACCCGAATTCGGGGGTGATATCCTCGAGTGGTACCAATTTTGGGATCAATTTAACTCGAATATTGGAAGCAGGAATTTATCAGATGTTGATAAACTTCTATATTTAAAATCCTCTCTCAAGGGAGACGCTAAAAGAACGATCGAAGGTTTAGAGACTACAAACAATAATTATAAAATAGCTATTGCCACATTACATAACAGATATGGCAAATCCAACCACATCATTGATGCTCACTATGCTGCTAAGAAAGGGTAATACTACAATTGAGGCAAGAAACGTATTAAACGAAGTAGAGAAGCATCTTAGAGTACTTAAATCTTTAGGAGAAGACATAAACCACAATCATCTGAGATTTCTCATTATGGAAAAGTTTCCAGAAGATATTATATATGAGATGAAGATGAAGCTCAGCCTAGAGACCATAGAAGAAATGAGAAAACATTTAGAAATCATCATATCAGCTAGAGAGGATGCCAGTAGGATCACTCAAGAGAATACAGTAGAAGAGTATACTACTCAGACATTACATGTAAATGTGTTCAACAAGAATAATAATAATAAATATAAAAAAGAAAATAAACTAAAAGAAGTCATGCAAAGTAATCAAAGGCATGTAACTAATAAGAGAGAATATAAAACTAATAATGGGAAAATTAATGCTAAGAAGTTTGGACAGTTCTACAAAGACAAGCCGGATATGACTACTCAGAATTATAGAGAGAATAACATGAAACAGCTTAAAAGAAGAAGAAAAGGAATTTAAGAAGGAAGTTCCAGAAAGAAAGAAAGCAAAATGGCAATGCATTTTCTGTCAAGGAAATCATTACAATGATAAATGTCAGAAAGTTAAGACACTAAATGATAGAAAAGAAAAATTAAGAGGTCGGTGTTACAACTGTCTCTACATAGGACATAGCGTGAATCAATGCAGAAAGAACAAGCTCTGTGTATATTGCAAATCAACTGAAAAACACAATAGGGCATTGTGTCCCCAATATTTCTCCAATAAGGGAGTGTCTACTAGCACTAATATACTTCATGTAACTGGCGGCTCAACAGTAATACAAACGGCTGTAGTAAAGGCAAGGAATGAGAACGAAGACAAAATGTATGTGAACTGTCGAGCACTGTTGGACACCGGCAGCCAACGAAGTTACGTTACCCAAGCTGTAGCAAAGAAACTTAACCTTCATGTTGAAGATACAGATAGTCTCTCAATATTTACTTTCGGGTCGAAAGTACCACGTGCGGTGGAAAGCGCAGTTGTCAAATTACAGCTACAGACTCGAACTAACAATGTGATAACATTGTTCGCCAATGTAGTACCACATATATCTGAAGGAGTTCCATACCCGGATTTGAGATTTGACAAGTTGAAAGATGATACAGTCTTGGCTGATGATGGATCTTTGTCACCGAAAATAGACATTTTAATTGGAAACGATTACTATTTCACACTGATCTTAAGTGGAAAGATAAAATTGGATGACAACTTATTCTTGATAGAATCAAAACTTGGATGGATACTAACTGGAAAGACGAACACGAAGACTGGTGATGACTTATCAGTAATTACTTATTTTCAAGCTGTAGAAAGTAAATTGACAAAACCGGATCTCCCATTAGATAATGGTAACTTGAAAGGTCTATGGGAATAGAGATGAAGAAGCTGTTAAGCAGTTTAATAATACTATTGAAATAATCGATAACAGATATACTGTTAGCTGGCCGTGGATAGAATATCCACCAAACCTACCATCTAATTTTGGTCTATCTTTTGGAAGACTAGTTAACTTACTCAAACGTCTAGAGACACAAACGTTGCTTGCTTATGAAGAAACATTGAAGGAACAACATAAAGAAGATAATGTAAAAGTTCTTGGACTTAATTGGTGTTTAGAAAAAGACACGTTACAGTTGAAATTTAAGACATTTAAAGATGCGAATACCAAAAGGGAAACGTTGAAAATCATCGCTTCGATCTACGATCCGTGTGGATATGCTGTACCTGAATTATTTGTAGCTAAAGTCTTTCTGCAAAAACTGTGGATAGGAACTTTAAATGGGACACACCATTACCTACTGACTTAAAGAACGAATGGTTAGAAATTGCCAAGAATCTCGAAGATATTAGAGAGATTATCGTACCACGATATTACTTCCAAAATAACGACATCAAGGATATTCAATTACACTGCTTCACAGATGCCTCCACCAAGGCATATGCAGCTGTAGTCTACGTGTCATGTGGAAAAGAAATAGGTTTCGTTATAGGCAAGTCGCGTCTGGTACCTATTAAAGACAAAGAAAACCTGAAAATTCCACGCTTAGAGCTTTTGGGAGTATTAATTGGCAGTCGTTTACTCAAATATGTTATGAAGTATCTTGACCTTAACTTCACACAGATAACTCTATGGACGGATAGTCAAATAGTTATTGATTGGTATCACACCAAAAAGCTTTTGCCACCATTCGTTGCTAGAACAATAGAAGAGATAAAGAGAAACGTGTCACTGAACATAAGATATGTTCCAACGGAGTTAATTCCAGCTGATATAGCTACGAGACCTACCACGCAAACGAAGGAAAGAGAGAAATGGCTGTCTGGACCAAGTTTCTTGTCAGACGATTCCGAGACTTGGCCGTCAAGTCGTAGGAGCCAACATTCTTTTCTGATTGGGGAGGGTCTTACGATCGAGCCAGATATACCACCTGTAAGAAAGCAAATTCCAACAGTAGTTGAGAAAGAGAATGAAAATTATAGTTATACTAAAGAAGATGACATCCGGATTGATACTATAAATATACAAGAAATTAAAAGGATACAAGAACAATACTTTCCAGAAGAAGTGAAAGGTAAAGAAACTAGCATTAGTCGTAACCTTGGGTTATTTAAAGACATTGATGACATACTGCGATGCAAGGGCAGACTGAGAAATGCCAATTGGTCTTTTGATAAAAGATACCCAATGTTAATTCCAAAGGATTGTGAATTCACTGAAAGGTTGATTCGAACAACACATGAGAAGAATTATCATGTGGGTATTAACCACACTTTAAGCTTAATACGACAAACATACTGGATTCCTCATGGAAGATGTCAGGTGCAAACGGTCTTAAGGAAATGTACAAATTGTATTAAACATGGTGGTGGACCTTTCAAATTACCGTCTACACCTGCACTACCACAGGAGAGAGTGAACTACAGTTCACCTTTCACCTACACAGGTATTGATTACCTAGGACCAGTATATGTAAACAATGACAATAAGAAAGAGAAAAGATGGATATGTTTGTATACTTGTTTAGCAGTTCGTGCTATACTTTTAGAGATAGTCAAAGATTTATCAGCAGAAGAGTGCCTCCTCGCAATGAGGAGATTTATCGCCTTGAAAGGTGTACCCGATACCATCGTTTCAGATAATGCGACACAATTCAAGCTAACTGCTGAAGTCATGTCTAATAACTATTGCATTAATAACAAGATCAAGTGGAGGTTCATACCCCAGTTGGCCCCATGGCACGGGGGTTTTTATGAACGTTTAGTAGCATTAGTGAAACATTGTATGAAAAGAACTCTTACCAAACAAATGTTGAATGATAATCAACTTAATACTGTCATGAAGGAAATCGAAGCTGTTCTGAATACGAGACCATTGACAAGCGTCAATTCTGACCTGGAAGATGTTCTGACACCTTCAGACTTCTTAACTCTAGGTAAATGTTTGGTCATAGAACCAATAGATAAAGAGATATGTACAGATGGTACAACTACTAAACAGATTCTTATAGATGGATGGAAACGTGGCCAAAGAATATTGAAACACTTCAAAAACATGTTTGTAGACCAGTACTTACCAAGTTTAAGAGAAAGATATCGACACTCACATAAAGAGCCAAGAATAGTGAAGCTAGAAGAACCTAAAGTTGGAGATATTGTTCAGATTAAGAGTGATAATAAAAACCGAGAGACCTGGAAGGTTGGTAAAATTACATCCATACTTAAAGGAGCTGACGGTCAGTGTAGAGTGGCGAGAGTCAATGTCAACGGTACCGAGTTTACTCGTTCCATAAGTCATCTTTACCCGTTAGAAATAGATGACGTACCTGAAGTTAATGCTAAAAGTGATAATAATCAAATATTAATGGACTTACCTATTGATGACTCTTCTAATGAATCTAATCGCTCACTACCTATGGAAGTATCTGCGAAGAACGATCATTCCGTGGTTATGGCAGAACCTGGAAATGCTTCTGAGATAATAATACCTGAGCATACAGAAGCTGTAGAACATATAGAACTCCTCGAAGATCCTCTAGCAGAAACGTTGCAAGTTGAAATGACACCTGAGAGCACCAGAAATAGAAGGGAAGTTTTAAGTCCTGAAAAGAGGAAAGTAAGAGACGCGTCCATGAGAGCCCGAGAGCAGATTAAAGAGTGGACGCGTGATTTGATGGATCGACTGTAACTTTGTCGTCGTCGGGAGTGTCGCGACGGACAATCGCGAGATTCCATAAATGTAAATATATTAATTATAACTAGCAACACTGAAAGGACGCTTGGCGCCATTTTATCTGTCACAAAGAAAAGTTTACTTCTGAATTTGCTATGCACTTTAATCTTAACTAAACCTGAACTAGCAAGAAATAATGTGCAGTCCTTCCTGCAGTCAGCTACGTGGCTGTTGCCACAGCGACCGAGGTTCTAGGACTGATAAGTATTCAAAGCTAAGTATTCAAGGATAAGTATTCTAGACAATGTATTGTAGATTGTAGCTAATCAATCTTGTAGACTTGTAGTCTAATTCAGTAACTAGAATGATCACATATTATCTTAGATTTGTTGGTACCAACTAGGCCCTGGCCTGCGCTGACGTAGCGGGCCGGGTCTATAATTTGGGCAAGGTCTCTGTGCTTAGATCTCGCTGTCTCGACTGGAAAGGGTCTTTGTACTTAGGACTTTGTCGTCAGGAATAAGGCTTCGGCTATGGACAAGGTCTCTGTGCTTAGATCTCGCTGTCTCGACTGGACAGGGTCTTTGTACTTAGGACTTTGTCGTCAGGAATAAGGCTTCGGCTATGGACAAGGTCTCTGTGCTTAGATCTCGCTGTCTCGACTGGACAGGGTCTTTGTACTTAGGACTTTGTCGTCAGGAATAAGGCTTCGGCTATGGACAAGGTCTCTGTGCTTAGATCTCGCTGTCTCGACTGGACAGGGTCTTTGTACTTAGGACTTTGTCGTCAGGAATAAGGCTTCGGCTATGGACAGGGTCTCTGTGCTTAGATCTCGCTGTCTCGACTGGACAGGGTCTTTGTACTTAGGACTTTGTCGTCAGGAATAAGGCTTCGGCTATGGACAGGGTCTTTACACTTAGGACTTTGCTGTCAAATAAATAGTTCCCTGAGAACTTTACAAGTATCTATATAATAGCATCATTAGACAGAAACTAGTACGTTATCAAAGTCACAAAGTAATGAGTATAATCAATAGTTTAATATCTTGCTGAATATATAAGTTCATATAAAATATGATGAGTGTCTAGAATACCTACTTAGTGGCATAGGGCTAATGAGTACTTAATATTACAGGAAGGAGCAGAGATAAGGCAACTCGGATAGAGAGAGACTAGATACAAGTAACTACAACATACAGAGAAGAGGATCAGGGATAGAGGAGCACTCAGGTAGTGTTCCATTTGTATTTCGTCCTGTCGTGGTGTTCAGTTGCGAAGCAGATTAATTTAATTCAAATACTAAGGTTAAGAGAATAAGTTTCTTAAAAGATCTCCATAGTAATTGTTAACTGGTAATCTATACTATATAGAATACATTATATACACTACACGGCGACAGCGGCGACAACCCCATAAAACTATGCCAACAGACTTGCCATAAAATTTTTATGTCGCAATATATTTCGCAATTCCAGCCTTGCACTGCAACCCTATCAGAACTTTCGAGCACATATTATTCTAAGGATATAACAAAAGGTAAGTTGGTAAGGTCAACATGACAATATGAATATTAAAAAAATATTGACACACGAGTGGATAATTAAATATGGAAAACCCCAGCGTCTAGCCACTCAGACAATTGTATTTTGGTTTTTTACTGTCAACTTGTCAATAATAGTAATGAATTTTATTTATTGTAAAATTTCAACAATAAATCTAACGAAGCCCATGAGGCGCACGGACATCGGAGGCTCTAAAAAATTATGATACCGAAATATTGATAAAAAAAAACCGGTAATGGTGCAGATTCTGTTTACAAATTCAAAATCAAAACTCATTTATTCAGTTTAGGCCCTAATAAGGCACTTATGAATGTCAACAGTTACAGTTTTACAATAGACTCTACCACCGGTTCCACATACACTTGAACTGAGAAGACTCCGGCAAGAAACTCAGCAAGGCTTCTTTTTTTGGTGGAACTTTTTTATTTTTTTATTTATGTAATTACAGTTTTAAATATACATAAACTTCATACAATTATCACTTGGCCAGGGGGCTGCAAGTGCAGAGAGAAGCTACTACAACCATGAATTCTTGTCTTCTATGTAATGAGCCACCATATAATAGGCCTTTATAATTAAACTAATATTAGTCACGTCACCTCTAAACCAAAATCAACTCATTTATTCAGTTTAGGCCCTAATAAGGCACTTATGAATGTCAACAGTTACAGTTTTACAATAGACTCTACCACCGGTTCCACATACACTTGAACTGAGAACACACCGACAACAAACTCAGCAAAGCTTCTTTTCTTTGGTGGATTTTTTTTTTGGATTTATGTAATTAAACTCTTTCATATAAACCTTATTGAAAAGAGATCGAACATTTTTAATGACGTCAATCATACCAATGCGCTTAAATTAACATTGAATTAAGTAATCTGACAGGACAAAAATATCTTTCCTCCCTTTCTTTATTTTTTGTTAGAGAGAGATATATTGAGTTTAAACTTGTTTAGCTTGTAATCAACAGAATCGGGGCAAATGTTTTTTAAGACCTATATATACAACCCACATGGGTTCTAAGTAGTTTTTTTTTCATAACTTGTTTGTCGTTAAAATTAGATCTACGTGTATATGTGTGTCTTTGAGCAACATAGGCTTCATAGTTTACAAGTATAATGGCTGTGACATGTTCGACTACGGAACTCTTATGAAAAGATGGATAAAAAAGCATAGTTTTTTTTGTCGTTTTCCTATAACAGACAAATTTTAATAATTCTGTGTATAATATTTACATGTTATTTACTGAAGTAAAAACTTTATAAAATTTTTATAATAATTATGACAAACCTTGAGAGGGTTAATTTTATTGACAAGCCAGTTGGCGCAGTTGGTTAAGACACCACCTATCACACCGCTGGTCATGGATTCGATTCCCATCCAGGACAAACATTTGTGTGCATGAACATGTCTGTTTGTCTTGTCTGGGTGTTATTATCTATATAAGTATGTATTTAAAAAAAAAAACTAGCATATGTAGTATATCAGTTATCTGGTTGTCCATAGTACAAGCTCGGCTTAGTTTGGGATCAGATAGCCGTGTGTGAACAATGTCCCACGATATTTATTATTATTATTCATAGATATTTATGTTTAGCGAATTTATTGGTATGTACACACGGTCACAGATCAAGCTACACACTGCCGCACCTTATGCGGTTGTAATAGGCGCTATTTTGCAACAAAAATGTGTAGCTTTATCTGTGGCCGTGTGTCAATTTCAGTCCATTTGACCTTCATACGTAAGGCATCGACTTTGATTGACAGTGAAATATTTATGCAAATACAATTTTTTTCAATAACAAAGGCATAGGTAATCAAATAATTATTCAGTTTTCAATAGGCATGAATTAACCCAGCGAAACCCAGGAAGTAAATTGACGAATTAATTATTAAATTCAAATAAAAAAAAAACAATTTATTAATTAAATAATGTACTTTCATAAAAAAAAACTCGACAAGTGCGAGTTTCACTCCCACACAGAGGTTTCAGTAATTTCCTATGTCACTCTAAATACCAATATACTTCATAAAGGTTTTCCTGTAATCTAAAGGTAAAGAAAAAAAAAACCGATTTATTGGCTACGTAATTTCGAAGATAAAGCGAGGGGGGGAATGGTAAATTTTCGAATACTTTCTTAAATAACTTCATAACTATTTATATTAAAATTATAAAAAAATATATTTGAGATTCTCACAATGAGCCCTTTCATTTGATATGTCACACAAAATAGTTAGCAAGAAAAATATTTTAAAAAAATTTATAATTTACCTCCCAAAAGGGGTTAGAAATACATTTATTTACGTGACACGTCCGTGTTTGGGTCACCGATTTACATATGTGTATAAAATTTAAATTCAATCCAGTTCAGTATTTTGGGACAGACAGACATAGGAGTGAGTCCTAAAGGGTTCCGTTTTTGTTCTTTTGAGCCCTAAAAAAACATAGTTTTGCTTACAAATGCTCAATCCTCCTAATATTTAAACGCGAAAGTTTGTAACTATGGATGGATGGATGTTTGTTACTCTTTCAAGCAAAAACTACTGAACGGATTTGGGTGAAACTTGGCACATAGATAGACCATACCCTAGAATAACATATAGGCTACTTTTTATCCCGGGAGCGCGGGTGAAACCGCGGGGACAGCTAGTTACAATAATAAAACGAAAAGTCTCGACGTATACGTCTTACGTAGGTACTTGTCACGACGAAGGTCATGAGTTCGCGATCAAAAGAGTCTATTTATTTACAACTAGCTTCCGCCCTGCGGTTTCACCTGCGTTCCCGGGATAAAAAGTAGCCTGTGTGTTAATCCAGAGTGTCAGCTATCTCCATACCAAATCATCAAAATTGGTCCAGCCGTTTGAGCGTGAAGATGTAACAAATATACACACTTACAAACTTTTGCATTTATAATATTAGTAAGTAGGATAGTATGTTTTTTTTTTATTAGATTTGTCAAATAAAAAAAAGGAAAATCTAAGAATGTCGTGAAAAGCAACTCTTTTGCAGGCGAATCTTATCTTTATTGACTTTAAAAACGTTATTATTATAATTCTTATATTTTCCTGTCAAGGTAAATTTCAAATTTAAATAACATTTAAAAATAAATCGGACAAATGCGAGTTAAACTCGCGTGGAGAGGGTTCCGTACATGTTTAACTAAGTTCCATAAATATTTTTAAACCTGACCCAAATTTGTTGATGGTAACTATAAAAAGTTTTTTTTTTTTTGGAAATCGTCTTTTCTAAAAATGAAACCTAGCTACATCGATTTATCGCCCTCGAAACCCCCTGCATACCAAATTTCATGAAAATCGTTGTAGCCGTTTCCGAGATTCAGATTATATATATATATATATATATATGTATATATAATCAACCTTTCACGGTAAATGTTGCTCCAGTGAGAAGTTAGAACAATTGTTGATCCACCTATTTCACGTGTATACTCAGCTCCGCGACTCGCAAACTGATATACTTTGATCCGTCTGTGATGCGCGTGTGACGTAGGTGGATCTACACTTACAGATTTTTAACATACTCCTCAACGATTTGACCATTATTTGTTGATCCATTAACGGTCGAAAAAATCATACTGAATGTGATTTCGTAGATCCTGAATATATTTAACTTATATGCGACATTTACTTCGACAAAGTTGATCCGGAGCCAAAATTGACGAATAGGTACTGAAACACAAAGCGGCAACGTCGCGTTCTGCGTGTGACAGAGAACCCCGTATATTAATTCGTTAGAGTAATAAGGTAAGAAGATGCGTTAGCTGCTGCGTTTGAGTTTAAGGACAGTTTTTAACCACGGACACCGACCGATTGTTATATGGAATGCATAGTAGATACCTACATATACTGGGTTATTATTATTATTATTTTTTTACCATTCCGGATAATTTTAGGGATTATTGTACTCGTGAAAACAAGCAACTTTTATTATAGGACTAAAGATGAAATCCTACTTAATATTATAAATGCGAAAGTTTGTGAGTATAGATGTATGGATGGATGGATGTGTGAATGTATGTATGTTTGAAACTCTTTCACGCAACAACTACTGAACGGATTTGGATGAAACTTGGCACATAGGTAGATCATACCCTGGAATAACATATAGGCTACTTTTTTATCCCGAATAATCCCGATAGTATTTTCCCGTGGGACAATTATCGAACACCACGAGGGCGACGCCCCGGGCTTCCATTATGTATGTTTGTTACTCTTTCACGCAAAAACTGCTAGACGGAATTGGATGAAACTTGGCACATAAGTAGATCATACTCTAAAATAACATATAGGTTACTATTTATCCCGAATAATCCCGATAGTATTTTCCCGTGGGATAATTATCGAACACCACGAGGGAAACGCCGCGGGATTCCATTATGTATGTTTTTTACTCTTTCACGCAAAAACTACTGAACGGATTTGGATTAAACTTAGCATTCCATCATTTGGGAAAACTTAAGATCCCTCGGGAATGTGGGGCGGAAGTTAAAGAGTAGCCGTTTGAGTCATCATCACCCACATCGCTGAACTGATGAATGTGAAATTTGACATGTGAATAGATTTTGACACCATATATGAAGGGATTTTTTTAATTCGTTTCCGCAGCGGTGGAAAAGGGCCTTTTGTACGATTTTAAGAATCATACATAATATCTCTGGAACCGTAAGGCCTAGAAGTCTGAAATTTTTAATGTAGCCTTTTCAGTAAAAATTATTAGAAACCGGTGCAAGCGTTTCTCAAACTTTTGTCTATGGGACGAAATATTAAAAAAAACAAGGGTTTTGCTTTGTTTCCGATAAACCTTCATAACTTTGTGATTTTAAATGATACTAATTCAAAATTTATAGTGTACGTAGTTTAATAACATTGCTAAAATGTAATCTCGGCGTTTCTCAAACTTTTGTTCTTCGAAGAAGTTATTACCGATGGAAATAATGCGTTTTTCAAACTCCTTTATCTCTGCAACGGCTAAAGCTAAGAAAATAAAATTTCGTAAACGAGTTACCCTATACAAATACTATAAATTTCCACTCGGTTTTTGTCAAAGTTTTGCCCATAAACAAAGTAAAAATGTTGAAAATTTACTTTTAGCAACCTGTTTATCTAATATTCATAGCAGAAGCTTGATTTTTCGTTCCACAGTATTTGTTTCGAAATTTACTACTAAGTTTCTCAAACTTTTCATGCGGCATAAAGTTAGAAAGGGTGAAACATATTTTGAATATAGACTATTCGATACAATTAGAACAATATTAAATACAGTGTTTCTCAAAATGCAAAGCAATAAGCAGTCCCTTGAGTGTAGATGTTGATCCGGTTGGAGCCACATTAGTTACCAGAGATGCATATTGGATCAACAAAAGGCACCGGATTAACATGCGTTTTTGGATCAACAAAGAGCTCGCGGGAAGTCGCGTCTGATCAAAATTTACCGGATATCTACACATATATATATATGTAGAAGTAGGTAGAGGTAGGTAGTGGTTGGTAGTGGTAGGTAGAGGTAGGTAGGGATAGGTAGGTAGGTAGAGGGTAGGTAGGTAGGTAGTTTTTTTGTTCTCAGGGCAGGACAAAGTCTATCGGGTCAGCTAGTCGCGAATAAAAAAACAGCTGTTTATACATACAAACATATTAAATAAAAACTGTATGGACCAGCAAATTTTTTGTTTCGCGATTTCAGTTTTGGTGCCACATTATCTGTGGTCATAACATTATTGGTTACTAGCTGTTCCGCGCGGTTTCACTCGCGTTTCCGGGATAAAAAGTAGCCTATAACCTTTGGGAATAATGTAGCTTCCTATTAGTGAAATATTTTTTCAGATCGGTTCAGTAGTTTCGGAGCCTATTCAATGCAAACAATCATATCTTTCCTCTTTATAATATTAGTATAGATGACACCACCTATCACGCCGCAGGTCATGTCATAGGTTCGATTTCCAACCAGGACAAATATTTGTGTGCATGAACATGTCTGTTTGTCCTGTTGTGAAAAAAGTCCCAGGATATTTTATTTTTAAATTTTTAGTTTATTATGTTTTATCACTGACCTAGTATAAGCTATCTTTGTAACTTCCATCATCACATCAAATTATATAACTAAAGAATTATCCCCTAACTCCTAACCGTTAAGGAGTTGTATTTTTCCATCATCAGCTCAGCAACGTAAATGACTACCAGACGCAAACATCTGAATAGCTTTAGAAATTATATGAAAAACATTGTAAGTGCCTATAAAATTGGAAGAGTTCTCTCGATTTCTCCAGGATCCCATGATCAAATCCTGACCTGGTGACTATGGGATCATCTGTGAAGTATAACCCTTTCAAACAAAAAAATAATCTTCCTAATCGGTCCAGGCGCCTTCGAGTAATCGGGGAACATACATTAAAAAAAAGAGAGAACCTCCTCCTTTTTAAAGGCGGTTAAAAAGACAAAGCGCTGACGCTGTAATTATTATTATAATAATTATTTCGACGTATGCGATTGCCGAAAGTTGAAAGTGGTAGGGCAGACGGCAGTATGTAAACACATACTTCTCTCAATCATGCCGCGGCAATATTTAGGTAATTATTGCCGGCAGCGCGAGGAGCAGCGGCAACGTCGCGGCTGCTTTCAGCCAATCCGATTGTTTGCTGTGCTCTGATTGGCTCATTTAAATCGGATCAACATTTTCCGTAACTATCGCAAGGTGGATTTGTATATCGGATCAACTTCGGCAAACGCTAGTAAGCAGTCCCGTGAGTGTAGATGTTGATCCGGTTGGAGCCACATTAGTTACCAGAGATGCATATTGGATCAACAAAAGGCGCCGGATCAACATGCGTTTTTGGATCAACAAAGTGCTCGCGTGAAGTCGCGTCTGATCAACATTTACCGTAAAGGGATATCTATATATATATATATATATATATATATATCCATGAATTGCAGGTTTAAAGGTATTAGATAGACATCTCATAAGTTTTCCTGTAATCTTTAGGTAAAGAACTATTATCGGACGGATATATAGACGGACAGACAAACGAGTGATCCTATAAGGGTTTCGTTTTTTTTTCTTTAGAATTTCGGAACCCTAATAATAAAAGCGTAACGGAAACTACTTGTAATAAACAAAAGCCATATGCCAACAAAATTGTTGGGCCAAATACGGACAGCGACGCCAGACTGGTTATATAACAATCGCTGTATGTATCTCATGAACCGTAATAGGTAAACAAAAAAAAATAATGAAAATAAAATACGGTACGGAACCCATCGTGTGCGAGTCCAAGTCGAATTTGACCATTTTTTTTCATTTTAAAATGATGTATGCATGTGTTTTTATGCATGTCACAAAAAAATCAAACAATAATGATAAATTATTCTACGAATGACGTAGAGCCAATGTCCTTACTTTAATCTAAACAATCTCTCCTTGGAAACATACATTAGGGGTCAAACTGAATCTCACCCAATCTCACGTGGGCACATGAGGGGGGGAGGGGAGGTCTCGGCAAATCTATACTAATAATAAAGCTGAAAAGTTTGTCTGAACGCGCTAATCTCTCTCTACCAGTCGGATTCAAAAAAATATTTCGCTAGTTGGAAGCTACATTATAAGCTTGAGTTAAAAATCAGACAAGTGCGAGTCTGACTCGCGCATCGAGTGCTCCGTAATTTCCAATGTTACTCTAAATACCATAGACTTCTTGTAGGTTTTCCTGTAATCTATAAAGAACTATAAACTGTTATTATATATTAGAAGACATAAATCTATAGGCACTGTCTGTACCAACATACAATTATTTTTAAATATTCGTTTTGTAACCCAAATTTTACTATTTTTATGAAATCGATTGTAAAAATTATACATATAGTATATCAATTATCTGGTGTCCATGGCTCTGCTTAGTTTTGGATCACATATAACCATAGAAAATAATATAAACCTAAAGACGGATCTCTAAAAAGAAGCATTATTCTGTCCGGAACAAACATTATATAGGTACCTAACTACATAATTACTTCAGTTGTCTAACGGATTGTATCAAATACAGTGACATTCCCTCGATATTGATACGGGAAAATAAGTCGTATTTTTAACAATTTTGTAAAGAATACTTTTGTGAATAAAAGACGCCACGTAAGTATTTTCCTTACTCTTTTCGTCAGGGGTTTAAAAACTGACATTTTGACATAAATACACAAATTTTATTCCTATGTATGTATTGATTACTGCGTCTCTACTGCTGCTGGCTTTCTGACATCTATTAAAATTAAAGGTACAGTATGACACAACTTAGATGTAGCATCGGCAAATCGTATATCTACACTTCACTTCCGATTTACACAACGAATAAAAATCATTCATTATCGCGCCATTCAACGTTCAACAAGATCATTTTCGCCTAAAGTACTAATAAACATGGGTAATGTTGTAGGCGCACTCTTTTCGAGAATGATCGATTTTACGAATGTTGCCGATGTTTCATTTAAGTTGTGTCATACTGTAATCCTATATCGACGGCTATTTTTTTAACTAGGCCAAATGTAATAGGTGTTTGACCACAATCTCACAGTGGTCAGTGATGATTCCAATGGTGGTAAGCACACAAAGCTTAGAAGGGAACTGGCTCTCGCAAGTGTAGCTGTCGAAACAAACAGGAAGGTTCTTCGCTAAACTAACACTAAATCACGCGCACGGAACACTAAATAAATAAAGCAACCAATTATTTGGGTACGCTATTTTGTAAGTTAACAAAATCAAAAGAAGGCACATGTTCGATTAATCTCGCATTCACTCGACAAAACCTAAAATTTGTTAAGGTGAAGTGTCGTCGTGTGGCATATCAAATTAATGGGATCCTTGTGAGAGAATTCTCATCTCCGAAACTATTGAAACTGAAATTTAAAAATAAAATACAGAAAATAGTTATTTACCTATAGATTGCAGGAAAACCTGTATAAAGTCTATAGTATTTAAAGTAACATAGGAAATTATTTTCTCAGAACCCTCGGCGCGAGTCAGACTCGCACTTGTCTGTTTTTTTGTTTAAGGTACAATAATTCAAGGACACAAAGTACATAATAGTAATTAGTAAAAAAAACGAGCAAAACGGACGGATGTTAGCTAAAAAATATCATAATCATATATCATAACAGGTTTTGCTATTTCAAAGACACACGAATAAAAAAACTAAGGAAATTAATTTGATCATAAACATAAGGGAATTATAAACAGTTTAGTGCCACTGTTTAAAAAAAAAAACAGACATGTGCGAGTCGGACTCGCGCACGAAGGGTTCCGTATCATTATCTATAAAAACGGCAAATAAATCATATCTGTTGTATGGGCTGCCCTTAAATATTAATTTTATCACGAAAAGCAAACCCTTAGGCAGTGGTCCCACCGCCGACGATGAACGATAAACGAGTAGAACTAGAAACTATAAACGAGTTGGCGATCAGCGGGAAGCGAGTGTAGTTTCGATAGTTTTGTAGCCGGGCTATAAGCGAGTGTGCAAGTGCGACGAGCGATTACTCGCGCCACTCGCCTGCGGTCGCTTAGTCCTGAGCAAACCTACTTTCAATGCCGCACTGTAAAGAAATGATCAAGCGAGCGAGCATCGCTGAACGAGTATCGCTGAGCAAGTTTATCTTTGAAAGCTCGTCGCTCAGCGACAAAACTAGTAAAGCGAGTCGTCGTCGGCAGTGTGAACAGTCAGAGAGCAACTATTAATATATGCATCTCTTTCGTTTACACGGAATATACATTTATTGTTCGTTTCTTGAGAGAGAAAATTGCCGATAGTTAGTCGTTTTCTCGTCGGCGGTGGGACCACTGCCTTAAGCCTTGACTTTACTAACCCTACACCTTGGTTTAAAGAGTATGGCTTGGCGGTTAGCCGACGCCACTAAAGAACCCTATGGTCTATCTGATATGCACATGACCGGTTTATTTATATTGAAACTATTCAAAAAACCAACACATGACACGAATACAATTTTTGTACTACAAAAGTATTGAAAACATGCGTAGTTACCTCTGAATTATAGCCCATTTCGTATAAGTGATATTACATAATCGTAATATGCAGTTATGGGTGTTTTTATATCCGATAGCGGACGCAATCTCTTGAGAGCTAATACAAAGCGGTTTATTGTTTCGCAAAGGTATTTTAGTGATTTCCATAAATACAATTTTCGTCCAGCATATGTAATTAATTTACAATTAGTGTACTACGGCATGTCAAGTGATATTTCCAAAAATCTTGAGATATTTTTTTTTAGTTTTTTGCTAATTGCAGCTCAGTAATGTGTTTGTCAAAATGTGATTGTCGACACAGAGATAAGGCTATAGTTTTATATACATATTCCATGTATTCATTTTGGCTTGAAAATATTATAGAACTGTACATTGGTCATGTCCGTGAATTATTGAAAAGGAACCAATGTATGGATTTAAATACTTTTAAAAGTAATATGTATACTTACAATAATCAATAGATATACGTAACACGACAACTGAACATACGATTGAACTGCAATTAGCAAAAAACGTAATAAAATTTTCAGTTATTTTTAGTCTTACGATAAGACTGAATTTTAGTATGTAAATTATTGCTTTCTAGACATTCAAGGTATCGAACTCAGGGTTCATATAACAGCGATGTGCCAAGTGGTGAGTGTCATATTGTCTTTGGTATTAAAGGCGATGATAGCTCAGCGGTTCTACAATGAGTTTGAGATTTCAGTGACAAAAAACATCATCGGAAACCATAGCCAGTCCCCCTGGCTGGCTACCACCCTCAAGTTGCAAATCTGTCGCCAAGCACCTACCGGTGTGTGCAATTGCACTTGAGAGCCAGTAATTGCATTCTCGGCATCATAACCAGGTCGGCAACACATTGGCAATACCTCTGGTATTTGCAAATGGCGATAGGCGATGGTAACCACTCACCATCAGGTGGACCGCCTGCCTGCTTGTCAACCTTCTGACATAAAAAAAACATGTGACTCCTGAACTTATTCCAAATGTCCTTCATGTGTGACTATTTGTCCTTCATGTATGACTCATTGGACAGTTAAGTTGTTAAGGAGGGTTTACTCTTTTTGTTAAAAGTTAATTATTTACCAAACCTAACTCTCACCTTCCACAGAAACCATGTCACCAAATACCAAAGACCCGCCACCTTTAAACCTAGACGATGAGTTTGAGAAGCTAGTGGCGCCACAGGCGGCCGAGAGGAAATTCGATATTATCTATCCGAATATACTGACTTTTGGATATTGGCATATAGCAGCTGTATACGGGTTGTATTTATGCTTCACTGAGGCGAAATGGATGACCATTATTATGTGTATGTAATTAAAATCGTACCAAACCTACCGGTAGTAGAGTCTATTGTAAAACTGTAACTTTTAACATTCATAAGTGCCTTATTAGGGCCTAAACTGAATAAATGAGTTTTGATTTGATTTGATAATATTATAAATGCATGGATGTACGTATGTTTCTTACTCTTTAACGTATAAACTACTGAAGGGAGTTGGATGAAACTTGGCACATAGATAGATATAATAAATCGAATCACATATTGGCTTCTGTCTTTCCTTCTATGTTCCGTACCTCAAATGGAAAAAACGGAACCTTTATATGATCTCTTTGTCTGTCAAGACCTTTTTTCTCAGGAATTAGTGGAGGTATCAAGCTGAAATTCATATCAAATACTCAGGTCTACTGTCCCTTGGAGCTGTGAAAAAATCAAACTTCTAAGCCAACGCAATCAAAAGATACAGCCGTTTATGTTCGCAAGGCAATCAAAACCTACAGGGTACTTCCCGTGAACTCAGAATCATGAAATTTGGTACGAAGCAACGTCTTATAGCACAGATAAAGGAAAAATTGCGAAAAGCATACATTTTTACTTACATTCAATTACAAAGTTAAGTTTTAACGGAACCCTCGGTGCGCGCGCACTTGTCCGGTTTTTTTTAGTCCGTCGTGACGTATAACCCACTACCGGTCCCCCGCGGTTTCACCCGCTTTCCCGGGATAAAAAGCCTACATGTTATTCCAGGGTATGATCTATCTATGTGCCAAGTTTCATCCATATCCGTTCAGTAGATTTTGCGTGAAAGAGCAACAAACATGCATACAAACTTTCACGTTTATAATTAGTACGATTAATTACACTAATTTCCACAGCGTACTTCATCTTCGTAGCCGCAGCCATAGGGGTAACTGCGGGCGCCCATCGCCTATGGGCGCACAGAACATACAAAGCGAAACTTCCCCTTCAAATAATTCTGATCATATTCAACACTTTCGCATTCCAAAACACCGCCATCAACTGGGTCAGAGAGCACAGGCTGCATCATAAGTACAGCGATACAGACGCGGACCCGCACAATGCTACTCGCGGTTTCTTTTATTCCCACGTCGGCTGGTTGCTGGTGAGGAAACACCCCGAAGTCAAGAGGAGGGGGAAACTGATCGACATGTCTGATGTTTACGCCAATCCAGTGCTAAGGTTTCAGAAGAAGTGAGTTATGTTTATTTCCTTGTTGTAGATGAAGCATCGGCAAAATTCGTAAAATCGATCATTCCCGAAGAGAGTGCGCCTACAACATTACCCATGTTTATTAGTACTTTAGGCGAAAATGATCTTGTTGAACGTTGAATGGCGCGATAATGATTGATTTTTATTAGTTGTGTAAATGGGAAGTGAAGTGTAGATATACGATTTGGCGATGCTACATCTAAGTTGTGTCATACTGTATCAGTTTTCGTTAGAGATTAACTACGATAACATGGCGCGCACCTCCAAAGCTCAAAACGTTTGAAATGTATTTACAGACTCATAACGCATGTGTGCGTAATGATACGGCCATCAAACAAAAGTAAATCCAACCATTTGTTCGCTCATTATTATTAGTATGTCGCTGCACTGACGTACTCTATGACAATGCCACGTGCGTTGTGTTGCGGTCGGCTAGTTATGATTAGTTGACCAACAAATCTGGTAACAAGTGAGCTACTGAAGACGGCTGCTGCTGGACGAATACTTACAACTACATACTAACTGTTTCGTAAGGATGTGACTACACACATTGAAACAGTGATTTTGAGGGGCGCGCCATGTTAGCATAGTTTATTTCTACCAATATTGCTCGACCTCGTTTAGACCCCCTTTTCAATCCCCGACGCAAAAACAACGGGGTGTTATAAGTTTGACGTGTCTGTCTGTCTCTATGTGTGTATCTTTCTGTGGCTTCATAACTCCTGAACGGATGGACCGATTTTGATTTAGCTTTTTTTGTTTTAAAGGTGACTTAATCGAGAGTGTTTTTAGCTATGTTTCAAGAAAATCCGCTCAGCCGTTTGAAAATTATCACCAATTTTCTACTGAGTTTCGGGAGTTGCTTAAAATTTTTAATTCTCCAAGCTAACTTCGTCTTTGCAGGTACGCAATACCGTTCATCAGCACAGTAAGCTTCATCCTACCCACAATAATACCCATTTACTTCTGGGGAGAGACGTTGAACAACGCCTGGCATATCACAATGCTCCGCTACGTCATGAACTTAAACATCACCTTTTTGGTCAACTCAGCCGCACATATATGGGGGAACAAACCTTATGACAAGAATATACTGCCAGTTCAATGTCTTCCTGTGTCTTTCGTGGCGTTTGGCGAGGGATTCCATAACTACCATCACGTTTTTCCATGGGATTATCGCACAGCAGAATTGGGGAATAATTATTTGAATATATCGACAAAGTTTATCGACGTTTTCGCGTGGCTTGGGTGGGCTTATGATCTTAAGTGTGTGCCGGATAAGATGATCAGGTCTAGGGCTGAGAGGACAGGTGATGGTACCAATCTTTGGGGGTGGGGTGACAAAGATATGGGTGATGATGTGAAGAGTGATACTGAGGTGTTGTGTGCTGAGTCTGATTAAATATATTGCTTTTTTATTAACGAGTGTGTTTTATTTTTAACCATCGACGAAAAAAGAGGGTTGTTATCCACTAGGGCGACGCCAGCCGGATTATGACATACATTTTTTTTCATATGCCTTTTGTTTACAACTAGTAATTTCCGTTACTCTTTTATTATTTTTAAATGTTATTAAAATTTCAACTTTGACAGGAAATAACAAGAATTATAATAATAACGTTTTTATAGTCAATAAGGACGAGATTCGCCTGTAAGGGAGTTGCTTTTCACGATTTTCCTATATTTACTATCTGTTTTTTTATTATTATTGTTTTATTTATTTATTTATGTACACACACAGACAAGTAAAGAGAAAAGACAAAACAGACTTTTTTACTTTGTATAGGCCTGTGTTTGACCACAATCTCACCGTGGTCAGTGATGATGTGGCCGATGGTGGTAAGCGCACAAAGCCAGTTAGTTACCTTCTAGGTAACTGGCTCTCAAGTGAAGCTATCTGAACACACTGGAAGGTTCTTGGCGGCAGATTTTCAACTTTTTATCTTACGTAATTTCCATATTATTAGACAGCCACGCTTGAATGGTTCAGGGCCTAAACTGAGTAAGAATCACTTACCATCAGGCTGCGTGTAATGCGGTTCTGGTCTGGTGTCAGCTCCACAAGCAAGTAACAGTCGACACGCGGCGGCCGAGTCCCTCCTGGCTGCGAGAGACAACGCACTTTCCCCTCTAGCGTCGCAAGCGTTCACTTTTGCACCTGAACACATATTACTAGATAGGTTTCACCAGCGTTCCCGAGGTATCTCATGTGTTCCCGGGATAAAAAGCAGCCTATATGTTATTCCAGGGATGATACACGATCTATGAAACTTGGCACATACATGATCTATGTATGTGCCAAGTTTCATCCAAATCCGTTCATTATGACGGGCCAGTTGGCGCAGTTGGTTAAGACACCACCTATTGCGCCGCAGGTCGTGGGTTCAAGACAAACATTTGTGTGCATGAACATGTCTGTTTGTCCTGAGTCTGGGTGTAATTATCTATATAAGTATGTATTTACAAAAAAAAAAAAAAAAGTAGTATATGTAGTATATCAGTTATCTGGTTGTACATAGTACAAGCTCTGCTTAGTTTGGGATCAGATAACCGTGTGTGAAAAAATGTCCCAGGATATTTATTTATTATTAGTTTTTGCGTGAAAGAGCAACAAACATACATACTAACAAACTATCGCATTTATGATATTAGTAGGATTTAAATGTAACAATATAATATTTGTGATAGGGTACTTTGTAGTACCCGCCTGGCTGGCTACCACCCTCAAGTTGAAATTTGTCAAGCACCTACCGGTGTGTTCCGGCAATGAGGAATAACAACAAAAAAATCTAATTAGTCCGTCAGTTAGATTATCAAAAAATATTGGATACGTATTTTTTATTTTGATCCGAAAACAAAAAATAACGAAGATACAGTGCGTTAAAATTTTCCGGTCTGCAAAAAGTCTACTAAAAAGTAGTTGTACAATGACGTCACAAGCCCCAATCCTGCACTTTGATGGGACTTATCTTTGTAATTTCTTATTGATTTGATAAAATAAAAAATACGTATACAATATTTTTTGATAATCTAACTGACGGACTAATTAGATTTTTTTGTTGTTATTCCTCATTGCACTTGAGAGCCAGATGCCCTCTCGGCATTGTAACAGGTCGGCAACACATAGGCGATACCTTTGGTATTGCAAATGGCGATAGGCGACGGTAACCACTTACCATCAGGTGGACCGCCTGCCTGCTTGTCAACCTTCTGACATAAAAAAATAATAATAGCTATCTGTATGCCAAATTTCAGCCTGATCTGTCCAGTGGTTTGAGCTGTGCGTTGATAGATCAGTCGGTCATTTTTTTTTCTTTTTATACACATACAGGTATAGCTAAGATCTAAAGGCGATGATACCCACTTACCATGCCGTAGCAATAAGTCCATGGCGTCTAAGTGTGCGTGTTCTGTAGCCACATGTAGAGGTGTCTGTCCCTCCTTGTTTTTCTCGTTAACTCGCGCACCTTTGCGTATTAACATCTCCATTACCTGAAATTAGATATACATTTCCAAAAATCCCGCAAAATTCAAATTTTATCACGTTTCTTGCTTATTGCAGCTCAGTTATAGGTCGTAAGTTTGTCAACGTGTGATTTGCGACAAGAATGGTAGTATATTTACTGATTACTAGTTTCCACCCCGCGGTTTCACCCGCGTTCCCGAGGTATCTTATGTTTTCCCGGGATAAAAAGTATCCCATGTGTTAATCTAGGTTATAAACTATATGTGTTACAAATTTCATCCAAATCCGTTCAGTAGTTTTTGCGTGAAAGAGTAACAAACATCTATCCATCCATACTCACAAACTTTCGCATTTACAATATTAGAAGGATTGAGCCGAGGTTCGTACCCCATTCTAGGGTGCCCTCATGCGATGTAACCTAAATAACTGCGGCTGAGAGCCCTCTGCGCTCGCCGATTTGTCCGGTAAGGTTGTTGCAGCCATCTGAGGCTACCAACTTTAAAAAAATATATAGTCAGGGTTATACCTGTTTCCGTTTAGGGTAGACGCTAGCAGCGGCCGCGTGAAGCGGTCTATCTCCGGTAGTGACGTGTTGGTAGTTAACTAGGGACTCGAGACTGCACGCGCCGGGCAGCGAGTGCGTGCTCTCAGTGCCGGCACTCGACCCGCCACTCGACCCGCCAACGGCACCCGTCGTGCCGGTTGTCGACACTTGCGAGCTTTGTTGCTGGAAAAAAGACGAAGTTTTAGGCGATGATAGCTCAGTGGTAGTGACGTCGAATACCGAGACGAAGGTCGCGGGTTCGAATCCTACTATGAGCTTTCGGTGAAGAAACATCGTGAGGAAACCATAGCACGGTGGTAGGGTACTTTGTAGTACCCGCCTGGCTGGCTACCACCGGTGTGTTCCGACAGCTGCACTTGAGAGCCAGTTCCTTTCTAGGCTTTGTGTGCTCACCATCATCGGCCACATCATCACTGACTTTGGTGTGATTATGGTCAAACACAGGCCTATACATAGTAAAAAATTAAAACTACATAGTTCACACGCCGATGGATAGATGGCGTCACAATCATCTACGTACAACCTACATCGCGCTTATAAAGTTTATTCGCGCATCTATATATATAAAAGAAAGTCGTGTTAGTTACTCCACTTATAACTCAAGAACGGCTGAACCGATTTAGCTGAAAATTGGCAGGGAGGTAGTTTAGAGCCAGGAGAAGGACATAGGATAGGTAGGGGTAGGTAGGGTAGGTAGGTAAGGTAGGTAGATAGGTAGGGGTAGGTAGGTAGGGTAGGGTAGGGGTAGGTAGGTAGGGTAGGGTAGGGTAGGTAGGTAGGGTAGGGTAGGGTAGGTAGGTAGGGGTAGGTAGTGGCAGGTAGAGGTAGATAGGAGTAGGTAGGGATAGATTTGTAGGTCCCAGTTTTATTTTTGTTCTCAGGGCTAGACAACGTCTGCCGGGTCAGCTAGTTAATATATATAACAGACTAGATTCCGCCCCGCGGTTTCACCCACGTTCCCGTGAGATCTTTTGTTTTCCCGGGATAAAAAGTATCCTATGTGTCAATCTAAGTTATAAACTATGTGTGTTCGAAATTTCATCCAAATACCAACCCTGAAATCGTGAAAAAAAATTGTCTCCACTCCCCCGTTGGACTATTCACCCCACTCCCCTTCTAATTAGGTGACCCTCATGCCCCAGCAGTATAAGTTAGGTACTTACGGAATGCTGACCTCCTGTGACGGAGGATAACTGCTTCTTCACCCGCGTGGGCTCGGCAAGTCTACAGGCTTCTAACAGGCAATGGCCGCGGTATTCAACTGTCGAACGTATTATTTGTCAATTAGAGTTCAAAATAACATAAAAGAGCTCAAAATAGTGTTAAGAGTGATAAACAGTAAAGAGTGAAGACAAAATAAACATATTTTTTAAAAGGTGTGCAATCACCTTGTGTGTAGCTAGGTACAGTATGACACAACTTAGATGTAGCATCGGCAAGTCGTTTTCGTACACTTCACTTCCGATTTACAAAAGTAATAAAAATCATTCATTATCGCGCCTTTCAACGTTCAATAAGAACATTTTCGCCGATCATTTTTTAATTCATGAGTAATGGTGTAGGCCCCCTCTTTTCGGGAACGATCGATTTTACGAATATTGCCGATGCTTCATCTAAGTTGTGTCATACTATAGCCAGCTCAGTGTTAGAGGTGTTCAGAACGGCTATATTTTAAAAATGGATTACAACGTTATACTATAAAAGAATAACATGTTTTTTTCTATGCGGTAATATATTTTTACAGGGTCAAATTCATCGAGCATATTATTGCCTAAATATCGCGCTAGCAATACTTGCATTCCTGCACATTGTTTCATAAATAATCAAATGCTTTAAATGTTTTTTTTAAGTTCATCACAGTTGTTTTAAATTAAAGTTTATTTTTACAGTATTTACACTCAGCCTTTTTATACTACATAGTTCATCTACTACAACGAAATGGTTCCAAACTTCGCCCACGCGACGCATTTTAATTAAACAATAACTAAACTAACCGAATATATAATTTACAACCTTAAACTAAACGTAAACTTACACTCAATAAACAAAAAAAAAAACTACGTAACGTAATTGACTCCGAACAAAAACACTCGTTCATTGGACTCGCGCAAGAATCACGTACACGCGTCTTATTCGAACGAGCGAATATAACGCACTACTTGCTATCTAGTTAGTAGTTACTTCGAATATATTTGAACGACGTAGCAGCCAATAGCAGACGAGACGATTTAGAACGGCGTTGCCAATCTAACGAAATTGTTATATAACTAAACACAAACATAAATCACTTTGATGTGTGAAGCGCCGCGTAGTAGCAAGTAACGAAACTAATATCATCACAGCGCAGTGATAGCGCCGCGTGGCCGCGAGCGATATTTTTAGTCAAATTGAGATAATGGTAGCACCGTGTCACGCCATCTATTGCATATTTTTTAAAACATTATTGATAATCACTCAATGAATAGTTTGGCGCTAGTTGCTGTTGAATTTGGAGTTGAAAAATTTCCAGAGCCTGTAAATAGCTGGAGCTTATTAAAATTGAAATGGAAAAAATTGTTATTTATCTATAGCTAGCTTTTCATTTTATAAATAATACGCTATGTAGCTATTTATATATATTAAATTTTATATTCTGCTACATAATATAACGATCACCCTTACTCAGTGTACGCTGTGTTGAAGGCACAGCACTGATTTTCAGCTGAGTCCCGTCACTATTGAACAGACAAATAGATTGCACGCGCAAGGAAAAACAAAAAATTAAATATAAAGAGAACAAAGAGAACATAACGTATGTCTACGCTAAATACATCGCAATTTTATTTCATTTACTGCTATCTTTCCGCCCGGCGGTTACATCCGCGTTCTCGAATGATCCTATGTTTTCCCGGGATAAAAAGTAGCATATATGTTATTCTAGAGTATGATCTATCTATTTGCCAACTCTCTTCGAAATTCGTTCAGTAGTTTGACATTAAAGTGTAACAAAACAAACATAGGAAGAAAAAAGGTTCAAAATCTAAAACCAACTACATTGTCCAATAGAGAGCGCCATACCCCCAATTAGTCGTAACTCCCCCAATTAGGCGTAACTCGTACAAAGTCCTCCCCCTCCCCCGGTAACGCCCTGAGCCGAGGTTCGTACCCCATTCGGGGGTGCCCTCAGGCGTTGTTACCTAAATATTACCCGGCTGAGAGCCCTCTGCGCTCGCCGATTTGTCCGGTAAGGTTGTTGCAGCCATCTGAGGCTACCAACTTAGTCCTTTCAAAAAAAAAAAAAAAAGAGCGCCATATTTAATTTAATGTGACGTCACATAGCCTATAACCAGCGGACGATCAAGAATCCAATGATACCTCATTTGTCAATCTCATTTGTCAATTTATGATAACCAGTCTGGCGTGGCTGTCAAATAAAATGAAAATCTAGGAAAGTCGTGAAAAGCAACTCTTTTGCAGGCGAATCATGTCCTTATTGACTTTAAAAGCGTTATTATTGTAATTCTTATATTTTCCTGTCAAGGTTGAAATTTAAATAACATTTAAAAATAATAAAAGCGTAACGGAAACTACTTGTTATAAACAAAAGCCATATGCCAACAAAATTGTTGGGCCAAATATGGACAGCGACGCCAGACTGGTTAAATAGTTTAGAAGTTATGGGGGAACAGATGAAAGAGATAAACTACGCTAACATGGCGCGCCCCTCCAAATGACTGTTTCAATGTGTGTAGTCACATCCTTACGAAACAGTTAGTATGTAGCTGTAAGTATTCGTCCAGTAGCAGCCGTCTTCAGTAGCTCACTTGTTACCAGACTTGTTGGTCAATGGTGCCGATTCTGTTGTTTACGAACTTAACTAATATTAGACAAGTCACCTCTCTTTCATTTTAACCTTATTGAAAAAGGATAGAACATTTTTAATGAAAGAAAGAAAGAAAAGAAAGAAAAAACATTTATTCATGACAACACACAACATTACAAAAACATAAAATAAAATACTAACAATAATGTAATGTTGCGCGATGTCAAGAATAGGTCCTAACTCAGCATAATGCTCAGATCGATAACTAAATATCAACCCTCGCGCTGGTTTTCAGTCAGGGCCTATATCTATGACATCACGAACATACAGTGACACCGAGAAGCGCTCTAATATAAAAATTACATAAACAAAGAAAACATAATTAAAATAATGCTGTCAGTTTAATCCATACCGTCGTAATGTACGGGTAAATAGTCGTGACCAATAAAGATCGCGCTTAAATTCACGTTGAAATGTGTGATCGGATTAAACTGACAGGACTAAAATATCTTGCATCCCTTTCTTATATTTACTATTAGAAAGAGATATAGTGAGATTAAATTTATTTTAGTTCGTAAACAACAGAATCGGCACCAATGAATCATAACTAGCCGACCGCAACACAACGCCGCTAGTCGACCAACAAATCCTTGCATTTATTTTTGTTTGTATGTCGTATCAGTACGCACACATGCGTTATGAGTCTATAAATACTTTCACAAATACATTTCAAACGTTTTGAACTTTGGAGGGGCGCGCCATGTTATCGTAGTTAGTCTCTACATTCCTCTTTGCTTCGCCATGGTCGGGTAAACAATACTTACATGCAAGTCTTTCTTGAAGTTCTCTGGTGGGTGCTACATCAAGAGCTGATTTCCCGTGGCAGTTTAATAATGTAGGATCCGCGCCTTCGCTTAACAGAAGCGAACATACCTGTATATAATATAGCTTTGTACCGCGGATTCACTTGGTTCAGATATACTAAATATCATACGGGATTTTTAATCCCGATTAGTTCTAAGGCTTTTATAATATAAGGCGATGATAGCTCAGTGGTAGTGACGTCGGATGCCGAGACGAAGGTCCCGGGTTCGAATCCTACAATGAGCTTGAGCTTTCGGTGAAGGAAAATATCGAGAGGAAACCATAGCACGGTGGTAGGGTACTTTGTAGTACCCGCCTGGCTGGCTACCACCCTCAAGTTGAAAATCTGTCGCCAAGCACCTTTCGGTGTGTTCCGGCAGCTGCACTTGAGAGCCAGTTCCTTTCTAGGCTTTGTGTGCTTACCACCACCGGCTACATCATCACTGACCACGGTGAGATTGTGGTCAAACACAGGCCTATACATAGTCTAAAAAAAAAAAAAAAAAAAAAAAAAAAAAAAAAAAAAAAACCTACTCGAGAGGGCACTACATATTAAAACACACAAACATTTACTTTATTACGTAGGTTTATACTCTAAGTAAAGTCTGAGCAAAGTCCAAGCACGCTCTATAGATCTCAGCCTAAATTCCGAACTCCGTTTAAGTGTATGTGGAACCGGTGGTAGAGTCTATTGTAAAAGTTATAGCTAAACAAACATTCATAAGTGATTTAAATAAAATTGCTTAATTGAGAATAATACTTTTTTTTTTATATAAGATGGGCTTGCGTTTGGCCACAGACTCGTCCATTTAGTGGACGATGACGAAGCCTATGATGGAGCACGCTTGCCCAGAAGAAACCTATTCACCCTGGCCTTGAAAATTCCAAGATTATAGGAGTCTGGAAATACAGACGCCGGAAGCAAATTCCACTCCTTTGCTGTCCGCATTATAAATGAGGAAGCAAAACGTTGTGTCCGTACCTTCGGTATATCAACAACGTATGGGTGAAATTTTTCCCGGCGTCTAGTACTTCGGTGTAAAAAAGGGGAAGGCGGAATCAGGTTGAATAATTCCTGCGCACACTCTCCAAAATATATCCTATAAAATACCGATAGGCAAGCAACTCTTCTTCGGTGGGGAAAGACTTGTTAGTTTCGTCTTAATAAGGGACACATCTCCGATGAGTCTCGTGGCACGGCGGTCTATTGAGTCAAGGGCATCTAGCTGGTATTTAGCGGCTCCATCCCAAAGGTGGCAGCAGAACAGTTTTTTTTTTTAGTTGAATTATAATATGTCTCTGGTTTCTGTGTGCCTTTTGGCAAAGGCCTCCTCCAACTGACCATTGAACTCTGTCCATTGCTACTCCCGTCCAGTGATTTATTAGGGCCTAAATGAATAAATGAGTTTTGAGTTCGAGTCGCAAAATCTTCATGGTTCTCTCTGAAGATGTTGACATTGTTTTGGGGCAAAGATAAAATTTATTTATTTTTTTTTTTTTCTTTCCTGGGACATTTTTTTTACACACGGTTCTCTGATCCCAAACTAAGCAGAGCTTGTACTATGGACAACCAGATAACTGATATACTACATATACTACTTTTTTTTTTGTAAATACATACTTATATAGATAATTACACCCAGACTCAGGACAAACATACATGTTCATGCACACAAATGTTTGTCCTGGATGGGAATCGAACCCACGACCTGCGGCGCAATAGGTGGTGTCTTAACCAACTGCGCCAACTGGCCTGTCAAATCTATAGATAGTGTCAAAAGCTTTAGTAAAATCAAAATTTAGTCTCACTTCAAGGCGTGCTTTACTGGCGGCCTCGTGCAACGGTGTGAAGGCCCACAAGTCAGTCGCGTTCACGTCGGCCCCCGCCCTCACCAGCAGCTCCGTCACTTCGTAGTGGCCGTACGAACACGCATTGTGGAGTGGTACGAGGCCTCTGCAATTCAATCATTTTTATTTGAACCCACGATTGGATAAAAAATTGCTTATGTCCTTTTCCATATTATAGGCTATCTGAGTGCCAAATTTCAGAGGTTCATTCAGTGCGTTTCGTATTTACACACATGCAAGTAAGGAGAAAAGACAAACTGCTAACTGGCTGTCGCCCGCGGTTTTAAATGCGTTCCGGGGATGCGTAGTTTAATGCAATAACATTGCGCGTTGGCTACATTTTGGCATTAACGCTGCAAACAAATATTTCTCGACTCGTTAATGCGTTAACTCACAAGTTGAGGTTGAATCATGGACGCAGCAGCTGCACTAGTGGCAAAAATGAGTGTTCTAAATTATTATATTCATCTATGTAATTCAATTAAAAAGAAAAAAAGAAAATTAAAAAGAAGATGATTTTTATGTGACTGCAGTTTTGGGTTCCAAAGGCATGGTTCTAATTGAAGCAATTCTAAAAACTCCAACGCTTTCTCATTGGACCACTCCATTTTCGTATTTCGCTCGCGCAAAAAGCAAGCAAACACGTTGTTCCTCTACGCATGCGTCGTGCAGAATGAGCCGGCGTTAATGTAGCCAACATTCGCTAGCGCGTTACACTGCGCGGGAATTCCCTTTGATGTGTCAAAAAAACCGACTCCCGAGCTATCGCTTAGCGTTTAATGCCATTACTAGTGACGCTAGTACGTTAACGCGTTAAAACGTTGGCCACACCTGCTTAGCGTCTTGATTAACGTGCTAATTAACGTGTAAAGACGCAGATGGAGCAAAGGCAGTGAAAGAATTTTCACAATACCTCCTACAGTAGTTTACTGCCCAGCGGTTTCCCATGTTTTACCCCTTTAGGGGTTGATTTTTCAAAAATCCTCTCTTTGCAGATGTCTTCGTCATATCTGTATGCCAAATTTCAGCCAGATCCGTCCAGTGATTTGAGCTGTACGTTGATAGATCAGTCAGTCAGTCACGCTTTTGTGAGGGGTGTTAGAATTTTGTAGCGTGTATCTGTGTCTGTCTGTGACATCATTACTTATGAACAGATGAATCTGGGTGTAATTATCTATATAAGTAGGTACTTAAAAAAAAAGTGGACATATAGAGATGTCCCGATCCGACATCGACCGATTTAGATTAAGTTTTGTTAGTTTGAAAGGTCTTATTCGAGAGTTCTTAGCTTTGTTTCAAGAAAATCCGTTCAGCCGTTTGAAGATCGTCCTCCTCCTCTTTTCAAGTGTCGGTGGTTGTATGTTTTTTTTTATGTTTGTTCATGCATACCTTTTTTATTTATGAACGCATTTTAATAATTCTTTTTGCGTTGCGTTCAGTATATCTCCAAGGGGCCACATTTTAATTTCATTGTATTTGAAGGTTTTACTCTTCTTGTTAAAAGACACGATCTCGTGAGGGTCGCGGGAAACCGCTGGATGCGGGTAGCGCAAGACCGGCCATCGTGGAGATCCTTGGGGGAGGCCCTTGTCCAGCAGTGGACGTGTTTCGGCTGACATGATGACTCACCCCTTATCCTTGGCGTGGACGTCAGCCTGCCGTTGCAGCAAGAGCCGGACAGCCCTGGCGCGGTTGTAGCCGGCGGCGAGGTGCAGCGGGGTGGAGCGCCTCCCGTCGCCGGCGTGCACGTTCACGTTGAGCGGCGTGAGGAGGCCCGCGAGCCTGTCGTCCGCGCCCGACCGCGCCGCCTCCAGCACGTCCGCTGCGCAGTACTCACCTGGACGTGTTTTGGGTGGACGTCTTTATTTACTTGGACTCATTTTTCTTACTAACTTCCGTTTCAGAGGTATCTTATGTTTTCCCGGGATAAAATCTAGCCTATATGTTATTCTAGGGTATGATCTATCTATGTGCCAACTTTCATCCAAACGTGAAAGACTAACAAACATACATCCATACTCACAAACTTTCGCATTTATCATATTTGTCGGTTAGTAGGATTTGACAGGCCAGTTGGCGCGATTGGTTTTTATGTTCAAAGGTTGATTATAGGCAGGCGGTCCACTTGATGGTAAGTGGTAACCGTAGCCTATCGTCATTTGCAATACCAGAGGTATTGGTAATGTGTTTTAGACCTGTTACAATGCCAAGAAGGCAATTGGCTCTATTGCTATTGTCGGAACACTTCGGTAAGTGCTTGGCGACAGATTTTCAACTGAAGGGTGGTACTTGAGTTTTCTCACGATGTTTTCCTTCACCGGAAGCTCAAACTCATTGTAGGTTTGGAACATTTCGAACCCACGACCTTCATCAAGGAATTCGACGTCACTACCACTGAGCTAACATCGTTTTAAAACATGGTTAATACACTACTTATCACGCCGCAGGCCAGGAAAAAGAGCAGCTTGTATGTTATTCCAGATCTATCTAAAGGTAAGGTTTCCTCCAAAAGCGGTGCCATCATGTAGCGACCGTAACACAGCAATGAATGACGTCACTAGAACGTTGTCTATGTTAAAGGTAAAGGTAAGGTTTCCTCCAAAAGCGGTGCCATCATGTAGCGACCGTAATACAGCAATGAATGTCGTCACTAGAACGTTGTCTATGTCAAAGGTAAAGGTAAGGTTTCCTCCAAAAGCGGTGCCATCATGTAGCGACCGTAATACAGCAATGAATGTCGTCACTAGAACGTTGTCTATGTCAAAGGTAAAGGTAAGGTTTCCTCCAAAAGCGGTGCCATCATGTAGCGACCGTAATACAGCAATGAATGTCGTCACTAGAACGTTGTCTATGTCAAAGGTAAAGGTAAGGTTTCCTCCAAAAGCGGTGCCATCATGTAGCGACCGTAATACAGCAATGAATGTCGTCACTAGAACGTTGTCTATGTCAAAGGTAAAGGTAAGGTTTCCTCCAAAAGCGGTGCCATCATGTAGCGACCGTAATACAGCAATGAATGTCGTCACTAGAACGTTGTCTATGTCAAAGGTAAAGGTAAGGTTTCCTCCAAAAGCGGTGCCATCATGTAGCGACCGTAACACAGCAATGAATGTCGTCACTAGAACGTTGTCTATGTCAAAGGTAAAGGTAAGGTTTCCTCCAAAAGCGGTGCCATCATGTAGCGACCGTAATACAGCAATGAATGTCGTCACTAGAACGTTGTCTATGTCAAAGGTAAAGGTAAGGTTTCCTCCAAAAGCGGTGCCATCATGTAGCGACCGTAACACAGCAATGAATGTCGTCACTAGAACGTTGTCTATGTCAAAGGTAAAGGTAAGGTTTCCTCCAAAAGCGGTGCCATCATGTAGCGACCGTAATACAGCAATGAATGTCGTCACTAGAACGTTGTCTATGTTAAACAAATGGCGCGGTTTCCTAAAGAACGGTAATTGGCAGCACCGCTTTTTGTCGTTACAGTGTCAATTACTGTTACAATTACCGTCATTCATTAATGGCACCGCATTAATAATATTAGTATAATATCATCTTTCACACAATCCATCCATCATTTTCTGGGTTTCATCCTTCATCATAACATGACGATACTACGGCAAACAATTATACATTTCATATCATCAAAATTGATAAAACTCACCTGTTAAAACAGGCCTGGTAGCAGAGTCAGCTAGGTCTAAAGGTGTTTTGCCTTCCGTGTTCCTTATGTTAGGGTCAGCGCCGTGCTGTAGTAACGCTGGAATGAGATACACATGTTGGTTAGCCAGATCCCGAACTTTTACTCACTGACCTTAGTGGATTGTGGTCAAATAAAAAGTAATTGAAAAAGGATAAAATAACTTAAAAACCCCCGACTTAAAAAATAAATTTAACTTAATAAAAAACCTAAGAATATCCGTCCGGGGCTGCCATTAAATGAACTAGTTTTTAACACTATACTTCTACAGTGGGGACCTTTAGGAGTTGATGATGATACTTATTTTTATTTACGATGAAATTTAAATTAGTGATGGAATTACCGTCTCCGTTCCGTCGTGGGTAAAAATAAAATGATAATAACTTCTTTCTTTTATTTTGATAGATTTATTGAGGGGGAAATATAGAATTCAAACGGTGTTTTGATGGAAAGACAAACAACAAAAAAGGTTGCAAGCCCAGTTCCGCCTCGCCGACGTTCCGGGTTCTCATCATTGACGCTCAGGTTAGACCGAACTATAAGCAACGCAACGCACTCTTTCTAACACTCACCAATACACACATCCACCTTCCCTTTAGCAGCAGCCTCGTGCAGCGGCGTGTACCCCCAGTTGTCCCTCGCCGCGGGCGCCGCTCCAGCCGCTAGAAGCGCTCGCACCACGTCCGCGTGCCCGAACGAGCACGCGTTATGTAGCGGCTGCAGGCCGCCGTCGTCGCGAGCTTGTAGGACTGCGCCCGCGGCTATGAGGATCTCGACTACTTCGCGACGACCGTAGCCTATGGACAGAGTTGGATTTGGTGTTGCTATAGGATAGGATCACTTGTATCTGTCCAAACTTTTATTCTAACAATATTGGTGCCGATTCTGTTGTTTACGAACTAAACTAATATTAGACAATTCACCTTTCTTTCATTTTAACCTTATTGAAAAAAGATAGAACATTTTTAATACTGTCAGTTTAATCCATACCGTTGTAATGTAGGGGTAAATAGTCGTGACCAATAAAGATCGCGCTTAAATTCACGTTGAAATGTGTGATCGGATTAAACTGACAGGACTAAAATATCTTGCATCCCTTTCTTATATTTACTATTAGAAAGAGATGTAGTGAGATTAAATTTATTTAGTTTGTAAACAACAGAATCGGCACCATTGTGTAACAAAACACTAAGAACAGCCGAAACTATGTTAATTAAGGTTACCTAAGTAGAAGTCTGCCTGCTTGCAGCAGTAATTTGTTTTAATAAAAACGCCTACTTTAGAGCTAACTAGTTCTTTTTCACAGTTTCACCTGTATTTCAGGGATGAAAAGTTAAATAAAGTAAGTACATATTTACTATTTATTAAATAGTGAATTTCATTTTTGTATCTGAATAGTTCTGAAGATTATCTCCTAAATGTAAACAAACTCTTTATAATATTCTCGAGTTTGTCACCAAAGTCCTCTGAATTGTCTTGATCTTTTTTTTTTATGTCTGAGAATAGGTTGTAAACCATTTTCTATCCCAGGAATGCAAGTGAAACTTTGGGGAATAGCTAGTATTCTAATATATAAAATTCTCATGTCTCATTTTTGTATATATTTGGTAGCTCTGATTTGGTCTGGTTGTAAACAATGTTTTATCTTGGGAATACGAGTGAAACCGCGGGGAACAGCTAGTATTAGTGTAGGATAGTTGAAAATTGACATGACACATCATGAGGGAAATCTATGTTTACCTTGCAGAAAAAATGGAAATAAATCTGAGTATGGGGGTAAGTAATTCTCCATTATGAATTATCCCCCCATACTCAGACAGATTTATTTCCTTTTTTTCTGCAAGGTAAACATAGATTTCCCTTTGAAAAAGGAGTGGATTGTATGCCTTAAAATAAAGACATTTAGTTCACTTTGTCACACAGTTATAAATAAATATGCTGGGAACTTCTGCACTCTGTCATCTGTTCTAAAACTAAAAGCAGCTGTACTATGGAAACCAGATAAGTGATACTACTTTATATTTACAGAACAAACAGAAATGTTGTCAATTGTTTGTCAATTGTGAGTCATTTAATAGTAGACATACTAGCTGTCCCTCTGTGGTTTCACACACATTCCCAGGGTAAAAAGTACCTTTGGGGATAATGTAGCTATTAGTGAAAGAATTTTTCGAATCCAACTGATAGATAGCATGAGAGATTCGCACAGTCAAACTAACAAACTCTTCAGCTTTATTATTAGTATAGATTATTGAAAATTTCTGAGCTTCTAAAGGTGGCGACTATTAGTAATATAAGAACTATACTCACAAGATAAACAAGACTCTTATTATCAAGATTCCAGAGCACTATTTACAACAACAACATGAATATCTTTGTTCTTAAGTAACACGAACAGAAATCTCTTAGCTATATTACGTCAATGTAATCCAAAAACACGATCGTACATAAAGCACAGAACGGAATCATGGACCGTATCTAATTATGCAATTGCCCAATTGCCTAAATTTATGACTTCCTACAAGCTGAACCTTTCACTTTTTGTTTTCGCACATTGTTTTCATCGTTAACATGAAATTAATGTTTGTTGTTGCAATAAATACCTGCGGCGAAGTGTAGTGGAGTAGATTTACGGCCAGCAGTGTCCCTGGCATTCACTGATTGAGGTGTAATCAACTTTTTTACTCGAGCTGCATCGCCAGTTTTGCAGGCTTCGAATAACTCCCGTAGTGGATCAGTAGGGGCTGGCAATGTATCCAGCGCCGAACCCAGCAACGAACGACGGCTCGACATGTTTAATTTACGTTTCACGTATAATTTTGTTATTACAAGGGCTTCATACTGCCATTTTCGCTAATTTATTGTACGAAAACACGAAAGCACAGACAGCTGCTTGGTTCCTTTTTTGACAGTCAAGATTCGCAGTGTTGCAACATTATTAATCAATTTTAAAATCAATATAAAAAATATCTTCTATCGTCTATGGGTTTCTTTTTTCAATGCAAGTGCAATTTGAAAAACAACATAAAATCATTCACTATACGTTTCATCATCATCATCATCATGTCAGCCGAAAGACGTCCACTGCTGGACAAAGGCCTCCCCCAAGGATCTCTACAATACGTTTAATGTTTTGAAAATAATAATCGATTCATTCGACCATGGTGATTTTGATGTTCATTACCGTGAGTTACAACCATGACAAAGACTACTATTATATACTGAACCATGAGTAAAGCGCTTTACAACAAACGTTTTGTTACTGCTTTATTTATATATTCATCATAATATTATACAACTTTTAGTTGATCATATTTAGATTATTACTTTATTTAACACAATATTTTGCTATAAATAGACTTTAGCTTGGGAAAACCGTGGAAACGTTTTAAAAACATACAAATTCGATATAATGAATTTATTGTATGAATAAATGCGCTGTGTGACAGCTAATTGCATATTTACTTATTTTAGGCTTAATCTCTGAGGTTAGATCGAGCCACATCAGCAATACGATCTTCTTGGAGTTGGAGGATAGACGCCTCGTGTCGCGTTCGGTCGCAAAATGCGCGTGGGCGCAGTGATAAGCACCTGCATGGAGCGACAATAACACAATACTTGGAAGTCATCGGATGTCTTCAACAGTTTTAATTATGGTGCTAGAACGATGAGGTCTTGGCGATGTTGATAACATAACTAGAGTAAACGCAAAGTTTATTTATTTATTTAGTAAAAAAATATTAATATGTTACTCTTCTTCACGGCTACTAAGCTCTAACATTATCATTGCAATAACGTAACGCCATCCTTCTATGTTCTATATTGTCTATAGTCGATAGTTGACGAAATCAAAATGGCGTCTTTCACGGGCTAGCGCATATCCGCCGCATACTGGATTTATGGATACCGTTTTCAATAATCGTGGGTGTAACAATTTATCAGTGTTATAAACTATTTGTGAACAATTAGTTTTGTGCTATCGTGTTTATTTTTCCCATACGGACTCGTTACAGTTGGATTCTAAAGTATATTACGACTCCATTCAAAGGTATGTCCCCTTTCACCTATCAAATATTATAATTTGATAATCTACGAAATAACTGCTCTATTCACTTAAATATAGTTTCGAAAACAATTAGAGCATGTGTAACGCGAGAGTTTGAGTCTAAAGTGACCGGAAACTTCAAATTCTTTGGTTTAGTAGGTGAATCTAAGGAACTGGTTTTTTTTTCTCGAGGACGCGGGTCTCGTCATGCGAGGCCGGGTCAAATCTTCACTTTTCTTGGTTCCTCATTCTAGTCGCGCGTCGCACAGCCTACGGTCCGCTTAGACGTCAATAATATTGAAATTAAGCACGGGCGTAGCTCCTCTAATTTAATTAGTGGTAGACGCAATTTCACTGCTTCTCGAAGCTTATTTCGCGACCCTATACCATTGGATTGCAGTGTTGTGTGATTTAACAATAATAATCTTGTATTAGATGTCACTACGTTCGTCATGAATGAGGTAATTTTATGTTTACATTACTGATTGGCGAAAAAACCTTGTTTCCAATAAAATAAATAGTTACCAAGATATTGTCTGTGCTAAATTCGGGTAAGACAAGACCTACGCTGACAGTTATCTCAAATTTCTCGGAAATTCACTTAATATAACTAAATGATTCATAAATATAACAAAATCAAGGTCACTGAATATTAATACTTCATTCTTACATCATTGCTGAGAAATGTACAATAGTCTTATAATGCAAGTAAAACTTGAGTGTTTGTCTGTGATTTCGTATTACACTACCGTTTCTAAACCAATTTAAGCTGTGACAATCTTATAAGTTCCTTTTGCATAGCACATGTGTATCCATGTGTTGAAAAGAGACAAACATAGTACAAAAAGACATCAAAACAGGCTTATAAGACTTCATTTACAAATTAAGTGATTCTATAGGTACATAAAATCATATTCCTCACAACAGAGCTTAGCTCTGGTGGATACGAAGCCTTAGACTCTGACAAATTAAGTGCTATACATCAAACAAATTTATATAGTATTTGAAAACATTGAAATCTTAACCCATTATGTCTATAGGCTTATATTGCAGACAAATTTATTTTTTGGCGGCTTTAACAGCTGTTACTCTATGGCCCATAACCAATTTCAATGCAAAAATCCATTGCTTCATGAAAGAAGGATTGATGAACAAACACTTTCAGAAGCACACCAAAGTATGGAATGTTACGAAAATAAATTGGCTTTAAGGAAAATATGCTCATTAATACACAATTTGTGATGAATAAAGGAAATCTGATTACAGTAAACCTTATTCATCATTTAATATAATAAACTAGCTGTTCCCCACGTCTTCACTTGTATTACCGGGATAAAAATTAGCCTATAACCTTTGGGGATAACGTAGCTTCCTATTAGTGAAAGAATTTTTCAAATCAGACCAGTAACACCGGAGAATACCGATTTCAAACAATCAAACTCTTCAGCTTTATTATTAGTATAGATAATTACTTAACTGTTAATTGTACTTATTGTTACGTGATTCATTTAAATAATAAACAAAAACAGTGTAGTTTTGAGTTATACCAATCTCAAAGTGCTAGAAACTCTTCTTATTCTGTGTGGGGGCAATGAGGCCTGCACTGACGTCTCGCTTGGGGTGTATTGTGCTTTCTGACTATTTAAGCTTTGCAATTATGGTGGGTAGAAATAAAATTGTAGAGAGAAAGAAACTAGCTTGCAATTTATGATAGAGCCAGGAAATGTTAAATATACTATAATATATACAGGGTTACAGGTTAAGTCGACCTAGATCCGTTAAGGGTGTGTAGTATAGGTACTACACACCCTTAACGGATCTAGGTCGACATATTTCACTATAGAACACCCTACCCCAAACCTAAACGTTTTCAAGAAAATCGACATTGAAATTTTTTAATAAAAATTGCTGATTTTTTGCCATTCATTACAATATTTTGAAGTTAGTGCATCTTATTATTATTATTATTATTGATTTTTTACATGCAAATTAAGATGCTCTATGAATTTAATAACCATAATCCTACTAGGTTAACTAAATATGTTGTTCTGAAGATTGAAAGTTAAAAAAGGTAGTAAAAAAATTAAAATTCAATGTCTATTTTCTTGAAAACGTTTAGGTTTGGGGTAGGGTGTTCTATAGTGAAATATGTCAGAAAAGATGGGTACTACACGCCCGTAATGGATCTAGGTCGACTTAACCTGTAACCCTGTATATGAGATTATAATAATAACAGCAAATTGAAATGGACAATATTTTGCAAGAGCAAATGACAGTCGGTCTCAGTGACATGTGAGTTACCACCAATTTTCCAAACATTTACACACACATTTACAAGTAAAATAAGTACATACTAACCTAAATATTTCTGACAACTATGTATTACACATAAATGACTACAGAGATAACTAACTAGGTATATGATACTACTGTTAGAAACAATTTAGCACCATAATTGAGTTTGAAAAACTGTACCACCCAATTAGGCCAAATTAGAGGCGTAAATTATAATTAATTTAGTTCTGTGTACTAATTTTCACAGGCCTCTAACAGCATTTGGTAACAAGACAGGTTAAGCACTTAAATAACAATTTATTACTTGCATCATTAATGTTTGTATGTAGGAGGTAATCTCTGGAGTTACTGGTCCAATTCTAAAAATGCTTTCACTAATAGGAAGCTACATTATCCACTATTATACCGGGTGTAAGGGACAGCTTTCCGAAAACTGATTCCATGGATACAATACATGATTCTCGAGCCCCCAGACTTTGACTTTTTGACTTTTTCGTCGATCTTGTCATGAATTATACTTTTTTTTTTATATAATTAATATAATTTTATATAATTTTGTTTTCGGAGGATTGATTATACTATAAAATCATTATACATGTGTAAGTAAACCCGAGATTTAAAAATAAATAAACAGTAACTACTAATTTAGACATAAAACTGTAATAGTACCTCAAAATTCAAATCAATATGCAAGACTGCATGTGTTATGTGTGATAGCGTTGTAACGTACATTGCGCGCTCAAAAATCATACGATATCTGTACTTGTGACATAATTGATTTCTATAGTTTCACTATAGGCATTCATTGTAACTTTTCCTCAAAGTTTTCAATCGGCTGTCCCTTACACCTTGCATATTAAATAGGCTACTTTTTATCCCTGAAATGTGGGTGAAACGGAGGGGGAAAGCTAGTGGCATATATGGCAATTTTACCAGTTGAAAATGATTGATTGAGGTCCTTACCTAGTTTTACCAAGTGTTTATCAGAGAGACATGCCTTATCAGAAATATGCGGAGAAAAGATTCTTATCTCTCTTGAATGTGACGATTTGCTATCAGATATTTGATGCAGTTAAGAATGTTTACTCGACTTCGGCGAAGCAAAAATTAGAGAGAATATGTGACGAGATATAGTTTTTTTGAAAATTGAATTTTTTCATTAGTAACGTCAGAAAAAAGTCGTGAATATAAACCCCCTTTTTAAAACTAAGAATGTTTTTTCTCTTATTTGGGCCATCCAAATAACTTGAAAAATATTAACATAAATTCTAAAATCCATTAGAAAGGGAATAGTTTTCTTACTTTAAAAAAAAGGCTTAGTTTGTTTTTAAATAAGATAAAACTGTATTATTTACTAAATGTCCGCCTCTCCTGTCTGATTTATCTTCGTCAGTTTAGAAAGGGACGGAGTCATTCACGGAGAGCCTCCTCTTAAAAAAGGTGCAGTTGAACACCTAAATGATGATCATCAAATTCAAAGAATCCTCTAAAACGAATGGCACTTCAATTTTAACAGAAGATAATTTGTTTCAAAGCGCAAACATGACACATGGACTGATAAACATATCCGGCGGTGTTGTGTTGCAGTTATCTGAGAATGGCACCCGTTTCGTACGCAATGCGTGCGAGTGGGACAGCTGGTATCATGAGAAATCTTGTTTTAGAACCTCATGGATCATATTACATTGTCATACTGAAAACCATCTTCCGAAAGATTCACTATAGGGTAGTTTACATATCAAATCAGCTACTTTTTAATAAATGTCAAAACCCAATCAAAATAAATTATTCTATCTTCTATTATATTCTATAACGATAGTTTCACCTTCGGGGATAATGTAGCTTCCTATTTGTGAAATAATTTTTGGAATCGCACCAGTAACTCCAGTGTAATGTAGATAGTTCATACATACCTAGTTCTTAGAGAGTATTAGCGCGTTCAAATAAACAAACTCATCAGCTTTATTATTACAATTATGACAAGCCAGTTGGCGCAGTTGGTTAAGACACCACCTATCACGCCGCTGGTCATGGGTTCGATTCCCATCCAGGACAAACATTTGTGTGCATGAACATGTCTGTTTGTCTGGGTGTAATTATCTATATAAGTATGTATTTACAAAAAAAAAGTAGTATATCAGTTATATATATGGTTTCCATAGTACAAGCTCTGCTTAGTTTGGGATCAGATAACCGTGTGTGAAGAATGTCCGAGGATATTTATTTATTTAGTATAGATATGCAAAAGTAACTCTGTCTGTCTGTCTCTAAGAATAAAAAATAAGTAATTTATTCGTTCGTCTGTCTATGATATTAGTAAGCCAAAATTTTCCAAGTAAATATTTACACATCAAAGATTCTATTTCTAGTTTGCCATAATATAAATTATTTTAATATAATAACTAGCGGCCCGCCCCGGCTTCGCACGGGTACATACACACACACATACACCCTTTTTTTTGCATCGGGTTTCAAAAAAAAAGTAAAATGACTCCCCGTACCCCAGTGACGCTTACATGGAGCCTACATCGCATGCTGGCTAGCTGAGCGCGGTGAGCGACAACCACGCGACTTTTTTCTAATACTTGCATTTTTAAACTCGTGATATCTTCCGAATGAAATGTCCAAATTGAATAATTCAAAAAGTTATAAAAAGGTATTAAAGCCGTCTTGAATATAAAGTAATTTATATTGATGAGGATTAATACCAAGGTACAAATGAAGAGCCTTTTCAAGAGGCGGCATATATAAATTAATATTTTAGAATAAAAAACTGCTTACTGTGACATAACTATAATATTTAGACATATGCTGTCGCGACACTTTTTGTAGATAATGATGAGTTCTGCAAAGTCGTAGTAAATGATTTTGTTCTATCTTCAATAGTTTTCGCAGCGCACGCGACGTAAGGAATTTTTCAGGTCATTTTTTTACACCTTATGTTACATTATTGGAGTTTTAGTAAGGATCCCTAATTTTTTTTTAAATATAATATAGCCTATGTTACTCGGGGATAATGTAGCTTTCCAAAAGTGAAAGAATTTTTGAAATCGGTCCAGTAGTTTCGGAGCCTATTCATTACAAACAAACAAACAAATCTTTCCTCTTTATAATATTAGTATAGATATAGATTATTATAATGTAGCCCACGCTGGATGGCAATGGCAATTCTTTGGGCAAAGTATGTGCCAGCCTTCTTGTCACGAGAGGCCTCAATAAGACGAACGGAGACCTCTTTGAACAATCGACGAGCCTCCGGTCCCCAGGGCCCTAGAGTTTCAACCCCAAACGCCGAAAATACGTTGGTCCCTTGTAGAGTAGCGTACTTGCGGCGCTTGAGGCACTCTTATTGCATAATATTAGTCAAGTTCAAAAGATAATGGGCCGTATCGACTCACGTTTGAGATCTAATTTTGCGTATAGCATTTTCGTATGGCCTTAAAATTTTGCGGTCGATATTTTGAGTTCATGTTATTGTTCTCAAGAGGTTATTTATTTAATTTTGTTCGCACTTATGCAATATGTCATTAGGGAGATTAGTTCTTGGTTTCTAGAGTTCTTGACCTTTTTTATTCTTGGTGATTCTACTATTAGAGCTTTTAGCGGCCACAGATCAGGCTACACACTGCGGCACCTTATGCGGTTGTAATAGGCGCTATTTTGCAACAAAAATGTGTAGCTTGATCTGTGGCCGTGTGTACCAATACTCTAAATTTCATCTAGGAAAGTTTATAACAGGCCTGTAAACTCTTTTGTAATAAACTAAAAATGATTGTAACACGTCCAGCATCTGGCCATATATTCGAGGTGGCGTGCTTGACAGTGCCACAAGCCAGGCGGTAGGCCTGCACAGACTAGGGCCCGGGTCTTGTTACCTATATGTAATGTAGATAGTTCATACATACCTAGTTCTCTAAGTATTATTATTTTTTGTTATAGTTCGTATTGTCACTCTTTTTGGGAAGGCCCTACGATAATACCAGCGTTGCACTGCCTTGTGTAGTGTAACTTAATGCTGAGGTAGGGACCTTTTGTCCCCGCGAAACATTGTATTATTTTTTATTTAAGTGTCTTACCTTTTTGTACGTTGGGCCAATAAATATTTTTTCTTTCTTTCTAAGTATGTATGAACAAACCGAAAAAACGCCTTAGAGGATCACTAACGCCGATTTGTAAATACAGCCAAGTACCTAAAGTTTAGGTGTCCGCGGATGGGATCTATAGGAGAGCCTTGGGTTTACACTTGATTTTTATTTATTACTTTAAAATTATTTATATAACATATATTTTTCGTAGGACGCTAAGTCTGAGCAAAGTCTAAGTACGCTCTATAGATCTCAGCCATAGACGAAAGGATTCGTCAAACAAAACTGTCTACACACAGCGTATTTCGAGATTTGACTCGTGTTGCACCCTTAAAGCTTGTTTCTGGTCAATCTTTGATTGTAAAATTACAGGGTTATGCCTAAGGTCGTTCTCGCATTAGAAAAGAGCAATTTCTCCCCACATGTAACAACCCTATCTACCCAAACATGCAACACTGTATTATGCAATTAAATCGAAATGTTGGTATTTTCTTGCGAGTCGCGTGCTATTCGATCACTTTTCACTTAGTACTGGTAATTATTTTTCGTTTTTAGTCACGCGATGTCCACGTGTTGGCTTGTGTAAGAGAAAACACGGCACCCTTCTCTTGTTTGTGGTTTTTAGGGTACCGTATTGGGGATAAAAACCATGGTTTCTTGGAGGATAATTCATAATTCTATGAAGGACAGCGCCACCTAATATTTTTAAAAGAACTTTTTTTTTTTTTATTATGAAAAAGGCTTACATACGACATTTAGGTGCTGTCAACTCACGAAGTCTATTAAAAAATATTTTTGGGTTTTTAAACCATAGATAATTAATTTCAATGAACAATTATATATGACATTCTCAAGACCTTTCTGTAGCTTTTGAAGTAACTTATCTCTCAATTTATTTAACTTCTAATATATATGGCAATAATTTTACGACATGACAGGGATTAAGGCTGAGATCTATCTATAGAGCGTACTTAGACTTTGCTCAGACTTTACCGTACAGTCGGTATTTAAAATGCAATCTTGGAATCTCTCTGAGTGTGTGCTAAGCAAAGTCTATGTGCACCTAATCGACAACTTACCAAAAACTTGGCTATAAATTAAAACGCACATATATATACTTTATTACGTACGTTTATACCCTAAGTAAAGCCTAAGCACGCTCCATAGTTTTTTTTTTTAAAGGACTAAAGTTGGTAGCCTCTGATGGCTGCTCCAACCTTACCGGACAATCGGCGAACGCAGAGGGCTCTCAGCCGGGTAACATTTAGGTAACCACGCCTGAGGGCACCCCCGAGTGGGGTACGAACCTCGGCTCAGGGCGTTACCGGGGGAAGGGGAGGACTTAGTACGAGTTACGACTAATTGGGGGCGGTCGGATTACTAATGGCAGCTCGGGCCGCTTGAACGGGACGAGACTGAGTGGGACGTCGCGGCGGTCCTCGCCGTCGAGGACGGTAGCGTGATCGTTTTGTGACGCTCTATAGATCTCAGCCTTAGTCTTTGGCAGGTAAAATTATAACACGAACCGAACACCACTACTTATATAAGAATGTACAAGTAAATTAATTGTTTTATTTACGCACATAACGGTACGGGACCATGCTATACGTTGGCATAAACACTACATGCAAATTCATTGATTATTAATTGCGCTAGGGCAGGGCTGGCGAACCTTTACGTATCTATATGCCATTTTTCAAAAGAAATGTTTAAGGCGAGTGCGTTTTTCTCTTTGTTTCGGTTTTTCTTCCAAGAGATTTGGAAAAAAATATATGTTAAACTAGAGAATATGTGACGGGGAATAGTTTTATTAAAAATTGGGATTTTTCATTAGTAACGTCAGAAAAAAATCGTAAATATGCCCGTATATTTTTTGCCCGTCGTATTTTTTTAAAACTACTAATAACTTGAAAAATATTAAAATACATTCTGAAATCCATTAGAAAGGGAATAGTTTTCTTACTTTTTTTAAAAAAAGGCTTAGTTTCTTTTTAAATAACATAAAACCATTTTTTTTACTAAAATTATGACTAGGAGAGTCTCGCTTGTCACCGCCAGTTTAGTAAGGGACGGAGACATACACAGATAGCCCCCAATGAGGTCAAAGACGTGCCATCAAATAATTTTGACTTTGTGATAATAAATAAATACTATCAACTTAAAACTCTTAATGTACTACAAAAAATAGGAACATTTTGTAGTAAATAAAGAGGCGTAGGGATCACTCGCGTTCGCTCATCATTTAATAGTGTTTTATAAATTTTGTGATCAGTGACGTGCCCAAAATATTGTGTCGCGTGCCATTGGTTCGCCATCCCTGCGCTAGGGTGTCCAAGTATCGGCCTATGCATACGGCAAGGAATCTAGGGCTTAGGATAATTAGGTGAGTCAACTGTGCTTGGCAGGTTGGTGATGTATCTAGCAGTCAGCCCATTTATTTATTAAAAACTAGTTACTTGACAGACGTTGGCAAAAATCCCTAGTTTGCCAATTTAGGTATCTGGCTATTTTTCCAAATTTTTCTCCTCATGAGAACCTCCCTGGGACTTTTTGAATAGATATTTGAAAAACAAAATTAAATTAGCACACTTGACCTAGACGTTATCGAGTTTTGCACTTTTCAACACATTTAGGCATTCATTTATATTTATATGTTCACACATTTGTTTTTTTTTATGTCAACCGGTTGGCAAGCAGGCAGACGATCTACAGGTCATTTTAAAACGAACAAAGAAAGCTCCTACTATATTAAAATCGAAAAATATTTTGAAAGAATATTTCAAATCGGACCAGCAACTCCGGATTAGTTTATTCAAATTCATTTTGTTATTTCACTAATAGGAAGTTACATTATCCCCGAAGGTTATAGGCTTCTTTTTATCCCGGAAATGTGTGTGAAACCGCGGGCAACAGCTAGTCTGTGTATATAAGGTTCTTTGTAAACAACTTTTACTAAGGCTGAGGTATAAAAATCCTCATGATTTAATAACAGGTACACTCTCTTAAGCTGAGATCTATAGAGCGTGCTTAGACTTTACTTAGGGTATAAACCTACGTAATAAAGTAAATATTTGTGTGTTTTCATTTGTAGCTAAGTTTTTGGTAAGTCGTCGATTAGGTGCACTTAGGCTTTGCTTAGCACACGCTCAGAGAGATTCGAAGATTGCGTTTTAAATACCGACTTTGTACGGTAACATCTGAGCAAAGTCAAAGTACGCTCTATAGATCTCAGCCTTAGAGAAAATCTTATGCGAACAGGTCCACCTTCTTCCTAGGAGGCATCGATTTATGTAAGCGAATACATGTAATTATGAATATTCAATGTATAGCGTAATTAACGAGTCGGCATGAAGTAGAAATGGTTTCATGGTAGGCGATGGTACTATAGTGCAACTTGTTAACTCTGTCCACGCCAGCTTATGGTGCATGTAAAGATTAATTACGATAACATGGCGCGCCCCGCCAATTTTCAAAACATTTAAAAGTTTACAGACTTTACAGACTCAAAACGCATGTACGCGTACGATACGGCCGTCAAACAAAAATAAATCCAAGGATTTGCTTGACTAGCGGCGTCATTAATTGCTCATTATTATTTGCTAGGTACTCTACGACAATGACACGTCCGTTGTGTTGCGCGGTCGGCTAGTTATGATTAGTTGACCAACAAATCTGGTAATGTGTGATACTGAAGACGGCTTGCTACTGGTCGAATACTTACTACATACAAACTATTTCGTAAGGATGTGACTGAACACATTGAAACAGTAATCAGGAGGGGCGCGCCATGTTATCGTATTTATCTCTGAACGCTTGCAACGTTAGAGGGAAGCGGGCCACCCAAAAAAATCGGATAATGGCTTAAGATAATTTTAAGCGCTTTGATCTAGATCAGGTCAATCGTCTTCAAACGAGCAAAGCACACAAACTATTCTACTTTATTAGATAAATAATATAGATAGAATAAATATCTATTCAAGTGATAACAAGCCATCTTGAAACAGGTTTCTATCTATCAATGTTATTTATTTATGTCCTATAAAGATATAATTCACATATCTACCTGAATAAGAATGGACTCAATTGATTGCTGACTTACTCGTGCCAAAGGTACAAGTTAGGTGAGCAAGAAGATAATCATTTTCAAATTAAATTCGAACAAAATATTTTAGAGTAACACAGCGTGCGAAGAAACTACACCTAAAATGGAGCTTGCTAAAATTACCTTTGCTTAGGATAGCTGCTCTATACGCACGCAGTAATAGACCTCAGTGGCAAGGGGTCTTTTGTGAACCCCATGCTGTCTCTGTCTCTTGGGAAAACCACGGTGGGCAGTTCATTCCACAAACTTCACTCTCACTGCTAAGACATAACACATTCTGTCCGCAAACAGCTTAACAAAAGTAGTCCAACACATAAACATTTAAATCTCGTCAAGAATGCATAATTAATGAATATATTATTGAATTCTATTGCCATTAAATCGAATGATACCTACGTGCAGATGGAATGTGAATGGTCGCCCCACCTGTTAGGCCATCTTAGAACATCTGACGTCCTGATCTAAGTCTCAATGACCTTGTTAAGTCTTTCGCAGCTTTACGCTTTAGAATGAGGACTTCTTTGGTATGTCAAAGGAAATTATGCGTTGAATTAAATAAGCATATGGCTTGCATCAGCATGGTCTATTTTTTGGGAGGTTTAGCCAAAAAAGTGGTCTGTCCTGGCTTTGCTTACATCATTACCTACCGTGGTAAGGTGTATAAGTCCGATTCCAAAGTTAGGAATCTCCTCCGGTACCCATAGGGTCGGAATATTCAGGATTGAAGATAAATTCACTGTTGGAGACCCCCCATGGTCAATACACGAGCTTATTAAGTTTGGATCTGGAACATTTTTCATACACGTCTATAGGATCCCAATCTAAACAGAGCTTATAGTTTTGAAATCAGATAGCTGTATATTACTTTTTGTTGGATCCATAAGCACACTAATTCCTATCCTGAATGGAAATCGATTATTTTCTACTGAATTCACCTGATTCGAAGTAGTGCCCATAAGCTTAAACCGCGTTGCTCAATGAGCGACCTCTTTACACCTTTATTTATCTAAACATTTCCCAACGGCCGAGTATTTGAGTGACAATTTGCAAATAACTATCTAACATCGGTGTGTGGATAGTGGTATCGAAAGCGTGTCACCGACGCAGGCGACGCATGCCCGCGTGTTTCGTTCCCACTAAACGATTTAGACGTGTACACGTGTTGACAGAAGTGTTATCGATCGATTAACGGTATATTTTTATCGCCTGCGCTTGCGCATCTCAAGCTTTTTATCAATTAAACGATCACGACTGAGGAAGGGAGCTCCCTTTAGTACATTACCAGCAATAGATCAGCTTCTAAAGTGCACAAACTAAGAGGGCCCTTGGATGCTAAACCTAATAGTTCTCCCACCTTTGGATTTTAAATATGGCAATTCAATTGAAAGATATTGTAGCTTTTGCTGTGGCCTGCAGTACACGATAAAGATCTGATGTAAAGTAGCCTTAAAAGTATTATTTACTTGATAAAACCCAAACAGTTTAGTTAGGTCCCCAGTATTTTTTGCACCAGGACCTTTGGTTACCTAGATACGCTTCTGATACCGGCCTGAACCAAGATCTATAAAATAAATTGCTACTCGAGTTTAAACTAACATTTGCAGACTCAATGAAAAACGCTGTTGAAAAAAATGGCTTATAGGCAGCAATACCAGGGTTATTGAATCTAGCTCAAAGTGACTGTTTCCAACAAACGAAAGTTGTGTATTAAATTCTTTAAGGCTGATTAAGTAGATAGCTATTACATATCCTACTAATTTTAAATAATTCCCCTTTAATAATCAAATCACTTTAGCGAAATCATAACGATAAGGCCAACTAAATTGTTTATGCTTTTTTTATTGTTTTTGATTTGTATTGTATCACTTTTCGAGCTAACCATACACTTGTAGGTTGTCAGTTAACACATACTTACACTGGAGGGCGTTAACTGCACGCAGTCCGCTGCGATCGGCGCCCGCGCACAATCTAACTGCAATTGACGCGTGATCATGTCCCTCTAGTAGTTAAAAGAGGCCTGTACTGGTGCAGTGCTGTGAGTCTCGTACGAATTACTGCTCAAATTGTATGTTTTATTGTATTGCTGTCTCTCAAGTTGCTAGGTTCAAAAGTATAGCAGACAGGGATAATGTAGCTTCCTATTATTGAAAGTATTTCGGAATCTGAGCAAAAAAGATAGATAGACGATGTATTCAAGAAATTACATCATCAAGAAAGATGGACCACATTTTCACCAGTGACCTCAAAAAGTCTATAAACCTAGATATACCGTCAGGCACGTATCACTTTCTGCTGTAGCTTTTTTTTTTATTTCTGTCATTCTCGAAGCTATTCATTCAGTAGACAGACAGTACATTATGGAATTCGTAGATTTGTGTAGACTAGTGTTGTGGGTTATGCTTTATCGATACTTTAGAAGTGGACTTTTTGGAACGGAATTCCTTATGGCACGTTATCGTTTGCGGGCTGAGGGGCTAGACCGAAAAATGTGTAAACAATGAAAAATGACACAAAAAATTGACATACTTAAGCGAGGGGTCTCATTAACAGGTCCATGATCGACACTATAAAGCAAAATTAGCGACCGTCAATTATAAGTAGAGCAGTAATATAAACTAATGTCAATAGATGGTGTTGAACCATTTTTAAACGAGCTTTGCTTTCGTTCTCACGATTATATTTCAGACTTGTAATGTTTTATATGAACTCCGTTCCAACCGGGTGTCCATAAGACACCTCATTTTTTTTTACTGAATCATAGACGTCCAGCTGGTACTTAGATTCATTCCAAAGGTGGCATCTGTACTCCATGTTCGACATTACTCGTGCTATATTAGTTGCAGAAACTCAAGTACCGATATTTTAAGTAACAAACTATGGGCAATTCAGTTAAATAATAGTCTGCACACCGTAACAAATAATCTTATATTTTAATGAAAATTTCCAGATATCAAAAAATATTGACAAGCCACGAATAGATGGAAAGAAACTGTCAAGTATAGAAGGTTTAAAAAACAAATAATAATAAAGTAGAAATGAGGTTCCTACAAAACTATCGATAAAATGCATCGATACAACCCTATCTCTAGTCGTAAACCGGTATCATCGACGACAAAAGACTACATTCTAATCGTTATCGGTTCGCATTAGCATAATTTGTGCATTCTATGTTATTGGAAATTTTGTTAGGTATTGTTTATATGGTCTAAGTTTGGTAATAGATTTTTCATTTAAATATTTATTTTTAACCCCCGACGAAAAAGAAGGGTGATATTGTAGTGTCATCATCATCATGTCAGCCGAAATACGTCCACAAAGGCCTCCCCCAAGGATCTCCATGATGGCCGGTCTTGCGCTCTTAGTTTATAGCGTATATCTTTTTTATCTGTGCCTATCGGGCATCATAACTCCTGAACGGATGAACTGATTTTAATTAATTATATTTCGTTTCATCCCTCCTCATAATATCCGAACCAGGATAAACGGTTCCCTCTCAACTTATCATTCACTGGTGCTTCTTTCAAACTTCCTCTTATGTACTCATTCCTAATTTAAACATTTATGAAAAGATTTAAACAAAAAATCGCGTATTCAGACCATAGTAAAAGTTGAGAGATAGTACTGCAAACCTTATAACTGGTTTCAAAACCCTGCATAGATTATGAAGCAATGTGACATGTCCGTCGGTCGTTCAAATGCCATGGACCTCTGATCCTACCCCCAGACCCTCCGTATTGTCTAGTCAACAATTAAATCCCGTCGAGACAAGATGTACCAATTAGAAGGAACGTCGTATTGTAACGCGCGGAGAGTCTCAATTGTATAAGTTAGCGGTTTTAGTGAAGAGCGGAGCGATTTTAGGTTATGCATGAAAATATGGTGGACGCTCAATTTGAGGAATGAGCTCCCGTCGCCGTTGTTTTCCTAAGGGATTTTTGCAGGGTCAGCATCGCACGATACCCCTGGTGTTGCAAGCGTCTATAGGCTACGGTAACCGCCTTCCATCAGGTGGGCCGTATGCTTTTTTGCTACCTTAGTAGCATAAAAAAAATTTACAATGACGCTGATAGTTTAAAATCTTTACCAATTTGGTCTCACTAAAACTGTAAATAAATATTTCGTACGTTATTGCCCCAAGTTATAATGACATTGTTATGACGTCATAACAATGTCTATATAAATGTACGCTCCGGATATATGCTCCGATATTACTTAGGGCAAAAATGATTACTTTTATTATGTATACTAGTTGTTCCCCGGGAAAGTAGCCTATAACCTTCGGGAATAATGTAGCTTCCTATTAGTGCCGATCCGCTTTTGTTACGTGCTTACGTGAGGTTGGCGCCTGGTTAAGACAATGCTATACGTGAAATGATGATTCTAAAATGCGTTTTCCTCTGTATTCTTTGTTCCAAGAGATTTGGAAAAAATATATGTTAAACTAGAGAATATGGGACGGGGAATAGTATTTTAAAAATTGGGATTTTTCATTAGTAACGTCGGAAAAAAATCGTTAATATGCCCCTTTTTAAAACTAAGAATGCATTCTTCTCTTATTTGGGCCATCCAAATAACTTGAAAAATATTAACATACATTCTGAAATCCATTAGAAAGGGAATAGTTTTCTTACTTTAAAAAAAAGGCTTAGTTTCTTTATAAATAACAAAAAACCACCTTTTAATACTAAAATTACGTCTCTCCTGTCTCGCTTGTCTCTGTCAGTTAAGTAAGGGACGGAGACATACGCAGAGAGCGACAAGGCTATACGGTGACGATCCCTTTCCGAGTTGATATGTATATATACTACGACCATAACAGGACATGCGTCACGCGTATTTAAGATCATGCCGTAGATGATGCGGGCTATCATTTTACAGGATTTTTTTATAACTAGCAGAACTCTATGACTTTACTTTTATGTAGCTTTCCGCCCCACGGTTTCACCCAATTTTACCTCCTTAGGGGATGAATTTTCAAAAATCCTTCGTAGGTATCCCTACGTCATAGAAGCAGCTGAAATGTGGCTGCTCTCCGACCGAAAAACTCTTCTCTGTCTCTCTTTTTTTAACCACCATCGAAAATAGGTGACACCCCTAGGTGTTATAATTTTGTAGTGTATATCTGTGTATCTGTCTATGGCATCATAGCACCTGGACGTTCTTATGTTTCAAGAAAATCCACTACCCGTTTGAAGATCGTTTTCTAGTGGGTTTTTTTTTAAATTTTAGTTATTTTCATTTATGTAGTTCGCGCGCCCTATCCCCGAGCCGACGGGCTAAATCAACTTCTGAAACATAAAATTATTTCAGCATTAATTTCATAAATTATCACGAACCAACGGAAACTGTTATGTTATTATAAATAATAACTAATATATATCAATGAGTCACTCGACTCCACTCAGAATTTATGTGACGCACTCTACGAATAAATATTAAGGCACTTATTAAAAATCGGCTAAGTGCGAGTCGGACTTGCACACGAGGGCTCGGTACCATAGTACATTATTTTATTTTCATTACTAGCTGTGGTTCCCGGGATAAAAAGTAGCCTATGACCTTTAAGGAAAGATTTTTTCTAATAAGGCGATGATAGCTCAGTGGTAGTGACGTCGGATGCCGCGACGAAGGTCGTGGGTTCGAATCCTACAATGAGCTTTAGCTTTCGGTGAAGGAAAACATCGTTAGGAAACCATAGCACGGTGGTAGGATACTTTGTAGTACCCGCCTGGCTGGCTACCACCCTCAAGTTGAAAATTTGTCGCAAAGCACCTACCGGTGTGTTCCGGCAATTGCACTTGAGAGCCAGTTTGCTTTCTCGGCATTGTAACAGGTCAGCAACACATTGGCAATATCTCTGGTATTGCAAATGGCGATAGGCGACGGTAACCACTTACCATCAGGTGGGCCGTATGCTTGCTTGCTACCTTAGTAGTATAAAAAAAAAACAAAAAAACGGGCCAGTAACTCCGGAGATTAGCACGATCAAACAGACAAACTCTTCAGCTTCATTATTAGTATAGATTTAACGTTGTAGCGGCAACAGAAATACGCATTGTGTGAAAATTTCAATTGTCTATCTATTTTGGTTCATGAGATACAGGATACAGCCCTCTGACTGGAACGCACAGACGGAAAGCGGAGGCTTAATAATAGGGTTACGGAATCCTAAAATGTAATATGTAAACAAGTGTGTTTGCTTAGTTTATTATGCTAATGGTATATTTAAAATTAAATGACTTATGTTTGTTATATCATAAAGATGGTATTTTATTGATGATATATCTATCAATAAGAGAAAATGTTTGTTAAAAATCCCAGTTAAAGTTAAAGCAAATGAAACCTAAAAGACTTGAGTTTTCACGTTTTTTCGTTCGACTAGGGAAGTACCTTACACAAAACCAATTGCGCTATCGTCCTCGAGGACCCTCGTGATGTTCCACTCAGTCTCGTCCCGTTCAAGCGTCCCGAGCAGCCATCAGTAATCCGACCGCACCCAATTAGTCGTAACTCGTACTAGCCGAGCCGAGGTTCGTACCCCATTCGGTGGTGCCCTCAGACGTGGTTACCTAAATGTTGCCCCGTTGTGAGCCCTCTGCGCACGGCTACCAATTTTAGTCATTTAAAAAATATACTAAGCAGTAGTATAAGTAGTATTGTACTTAGTCCAAACGCAATGTATTTTCCAAAACCAGGAAAAAGTTTGTGTTTTAAACGTAAAAATTACAAATGTTCACCATTTCAAATTCGACACAACCACCTTGGATTTAAAGAATAATTTTCCTCAAAATCAATTCGCCACCACAAACTCCGACACCGCAAAATGAATCACCTCCTTATCTCCACTACATAAGATTTATTATAGCGGCCAAACATTTGGTATCATCTTTATCACAAGGTCGCTGGGCAAGGCTGTTTGCTTAACTTGGCGCGGCGTGTTTAAAATTTTAAATATGCTTTATTTATGTTTACGAGTCACTGATAAGGTAAAAATTGGTTCTCGTAGTCGATAGGGTTCAAAATAAAAGAGAGGTAGAATATAGCGAGGTCGCGGCTTCGAATCCTACAATGAGTTTGAGCTTTCAGTGAAAGAAAACATCGTGAGGAAACCTTAGCACGGTGGTAGGACCTACAGGTGTGTTCCGACAGCTGCACTTGAGGGCCTGTTCCCTTCTAGGCTTTGTGTGCTTACCACCATCGGCCACATCATCACTGACCATGCCCCATCAGGGGAAGGGTCTTATTAGCTGTTTTTATCGTTTTTGTTTTTTCTTTTAGCTATTAATTTGTATTTATTATCTGCGAGATCATTGTCGGGTACTTGACATTTTTTAGTTTTATATATTACAATTTATTTGTCTATAATTTTGTTTAAATTGTTATTAGTAAATCATTCGTATTACTCTTAATATTTTAAGTACCTACCTGGTTGGTATTTTTTTAAAAGACGTTTTCTAAAAATCAATCCTACCTAGATCGATTTATCGCCCCCGAAAACTCCTGCATACTAAATTTCATGATAATCGTTGGAGCCGTTTCTGAGATTCAAATTATATATTATATACCTAGTCAGGTCATAAATTCTGTCACATGTTTAATATAAAATAATTGAAACAAGTTTATTCATTATGTAACCATTTATATACCAAAATGAACTTAACAAAACATTCTTATTCTTATAACACTAAAGTTTATTCAAAATGACCTCCGTGATTTTGAATACAGGCCTTCAATCTGCGGCCAGTCGTCTATCGCAGCACGAACTAGGTCCATGTCAATATCAGCGGCTGCCTTAATCAAGGATGTCTTGAGTGACTCACTATTGGGATGAGGCTTTGAGCACGCCTTTTCCTCCAAGTGTTGCCATATCTTGTAATCTAACGGATTCAAATCTGGACTGGAAGAGGGCCAGTCTTCGTGCCGGATGAAGTCGATTTCACGCGCCGCCAGCCAGTCTTGTGTGCTCTTCGCTCTATGAGCTGGCGCCGAATCTTGTTGGAATACCCAGTGCCTGTTATTGAACATGGTATGAGAAACAGGTTCCACAAGGTACGTCAGGACTCTATTTTGATATACAACTGCATTCGTTTTTACACCTTTCTCACAAAAATGTACCTCTGTTAAGCCCCAATAAGAAACTCCCAACCATACCATGAGCGAGGATGGAAAATGACCTTGTTGGACACGCGGAATACGGTTGCTCGCTTCTTCACTACTGTGTGCGTACACCTTATCATTTTGTTTGTTGTAGCTCTCTTCTACGGTAAAAAATTTTTCATCCGGAAAAAGAATTTCCCGATATTTTTTTCCCGCGTACCGCTTCAACAAAGCGCGGCATCTCTTCAGTCTCAGGTCCATTAGACGAGCATTCAAACGATGTCCTGTATTTCTTCGATATGCCCGAAGCCCTAAGTCTTCATTTAACACCCTTTTCACCGTGGTTCTGCTTAACCCTATCTGAAGGGCCAACAGTTTCTGCTTACGTTTGGGATTTCTTTGAATTCGCGCCTTCACAGCTTTTATCACTGCTGGAGTCCTAACAGACCGAGGGCGACCACTTCTTGACCTGTCATCTACACTAGAGTCTTCATTGTATCGTTTGATGGTACGATAAACGAATCTTTTGGTTATATTCAAATTTTTCAGTATGTCAAAAATTTTAATTGGCGCGTAACCGCAACGATGCAACGCAATAACCGCGACACGGTCTTCTTTAAGCGTCCACTCCATACCTATTTAAAAATGACTGTATACCTTATATACAAGAATTGCTCGTTTAAAGGTATTAGATTTGTAGTCTACGGTGTTAAATTCACAATTACTTATTTTTTGTATTATATAATATCATGTTCTAATGATTAAAATAAATAAATAAAATAAAACACAATAAATAAACATGTGTATTTTGTTTGTTTCCAGCGATGCGCAAGAGTGCGGGCATGTGACAGGATGTGCAAAGACGGTTGAGGCGCCCGCGCGCCGTCACAAGACGCGCACGCATACACTAACGACATCATGTCGTTCTTTAATAATCTTAAGAAGGTAGGTGATAGCTTTACGTGTGCCCTTTTTAGGGTTCCGGAACTGAAAAGAAAAAGTTTCTGTCAAAAATTTCATTTTTAGTACAAGCATTAAAATTACAGTCGGCAATACCGACTGTAATTTTTTTGAACAGTCTTCAACTACTCGTTAAGACGGTTCCAATGAGCACATACACGACGGGGTTGTGTCGTTTTATTTCGGATTTCCTACGGCCACCTTCCAGCTCCATCATCAGACTCTGGTTACCATTGAAAGACAAACTACTCGTTAAGACGAATCAAACAAGCCCAAACTCGATGGGGTTATGTGGTTTTATTACTGAGTTCCAATGGCTACATTCCAGCTCCATCATCAGATCAGCTCCATGTCATCATAATATTGATTTATCACGCGATTTGCATATTCGTGCAAAATTTCAGCTCAATCGGAAAGTGGGTCGAATTTAACTTGCACAATTCCATTTCAGACAACGGGGCAGGTGGAACTGGTGGAAGTAAATAAAAGCTTATATAAAACGGAACCCTTATAGGATCACTCGTGTGTCTGTCTGTCCCAAAATAAATATAAATAAATATCCTGGGACATTCTTCACACACGGTTATCTGATCCCAAACTAAGCAGAGCTTGTACTATGGACAACCAGATAACTGATTTACTACTTAAACTACTTTTTTTTGTAATTACATACTTATATTTACACAACAAGACAAACAGACATGTTCATGCACACAAATGTTTGTCCTGGATGGGAATCAAACCCATGATCAGCGTCGTGATAGGTGGTGTCTTAACCAACTGCGCCAACTGGCTTGTCAATATAAATATTGGACTGGGTTGAGTTGAAATGTATTGCTTGGGGTGTATTGTGCATTCTCCCCTCCCAGCTTTACCCATGCCATCCTAGCTCCATAAAGTAAGGGAGTGTGGCCTGACGTCAGCTGCTCATTTATACTTCGTGAGTGTACAGGTGCTGCACCTTGGCGGCGGCAACGATGCCAAGAAGAAGAAGGTCTTCAACAACATCAGGGACAACAGCGACCCCGCCGACAACTGGGACATGGTCGGCGAGCTCGGCGATGGCGCTTTTGGAAAGGTAACATTATTTTTATATGTCAGAAGGTTGACAAGCAGGCAGGAGGTCAAGCACCTTTCGGTGTGTTCCGACAGCTGCACTTGAGAGCCAGTTCCTTTCTAGGCTTTGTGTGCTTACCATCATCGGCCACATCATCACTGAACACGGTGAGATTGTGGTTAAACACAGGCCTATACATAGTAATAAAAAATAGGAGGTCCGCCTGATGGTAAGTGGTTACGGTCACCTTTTGCCTTTGTAAATTTGCAATATCAGAGGTATTGCCAATGTGTTGCCGACCTGGTACAATGCCAAGTCTTAGTAAATTGTAAGGCGATGATAGCTCAGTGGTAGTGACGTCGAATGCCGAAACGAAGGTTCGAATCCTACAATGAGTTTGAGCTTTCGGTGAAGGCAAACATCGTAAGGAAACCATAGCACGGTGGTAGGGTAGGTTACTTTGTAGTACGCGCCTGGCTGGCTACCACTCTCAAAAATCTGTCGCCAAGCACCTTCTGACTTCTAGACTTTGTGTGCGGTTACATCATCTCTGACCATAGTGAGATTGTGGTCAAACACAGGCCTATGTATAGTAAAAACCAACGGGTTGCACTCCGGGAGTGCCGGCAGAAGTGAAAACTTGAACATTAACGTTGTGCATTTTTCATATTTTGGAATGGCTTTAATAGGGTAGTTGACAGTGTCAAAAATAAATGACCAAACACTAACCAATACATAAAACATCTAAAAACACGTGGTAACATCAAATATGTTGTATATTTAATGCATATTATGATTTTTAATTACCAGTAGAACCATAAAGAGTAGATCATTTGATGCTGTGAAACTATGACGTCATAATGTAATATTTCGTACAAAATTCCATATAAACTATCGTTTTGACATTTAAAAGTAGCTGATTTGATATGTCAGTCAACTACCCTATTATCAGTACTTTTAGTACTATAATTTATGTGGTAAAATACAATTTTCCATATCTTAAACACTTTATATACACGAATTTGACAAGTATACAGACGGTCGATCAGCAGTCACCATCCGTGTATGCGCGTAGCAGGCTGTAGTACAAACACACACGAACACTCGCGCTTATTTTCGCCGCGCGGTAGAAAGAGAGGGGGATATTACTTCCTCTCCTACGCCGCGCCGGCGGTCTACTCTCCCTCCGTCTTACGATTTTTCGATCAGGTCACGTGTCCTGACGCGAGTTTCAAATTTTTTACCCATCCCAAAAAGTGCTAACGCCGCTAAAGAAGTTTTCACTACAAAAAATCTCTAAAATGACGTTTTCACAGGTATACAAAGCCCAGCACAAAACGACGAACCAGTTGGCCGCGGCGAAGATGTGCGTTCTCGACAACGAGGACGACCTCGCCGACTTTACGGTGGAGATAGATATACTGTCAGAGTGCCGGCATCCTAACGTTGTGGAACTGCACGAGGCGTACTTCATCGATAACAAGCTATGGGTGAGGGAACAACCTTATTTTCTAGCTACTTCGCCCCTATTTTACCCCCTTAGGAATTGAGTTTTCAAAAATCCTTTCTTAGTGTAAATCCTACATACGAAATAAAGAAAGAAAGAAAATATATTTATTTGACGAACACAAAAAAGTACAAGAAAACAACAATAGGCTAGTTGACAGTGACAAAAATAAATGACCAGACACTAAGCAATGCATAAAACATCTAAAAAACACGTGGAAACATCAAATATTATGATTTTAATTACCAATAGAATCAAATCAAATAGTGTTGAATCAGTGCGGCTGATGGCCTCACACTGATGATGATGAAGCTACATGACGATGATAGTGATGGGAGGCGGCGGGAGTTAGGTATAAATAAAACCGCCTCGTGCGAGTGCTGTAGCGACATGAATTTATTGTTCTGCTATGAAGTTACAAAAGTGAATGCGATGCATTTGACACACTTAACTTTATAAAAACAAATTGATAATGGTGCCGATTCTGTTGTTTACGAACTTAACTAAAATTAGACAAGTCACCTCTCTTTCATGTTAACGTTATTGAAAAAAGATAGAACATTTTTAATGCTGTCAGTACGGGTAAATAGTCGTGACCAATAAAGATCTCGCTTAAATTCACGTTGAACTATGTGATCGGATTAAACTGACAGAACTAAAATATCTTGCATCTCTTTCTTATATTTGTTATTAGAAAGAGATATAGTGAGATTAAATTTATTTAGTTCGTAAACAACAGAATCGGCACCAATGTACGGTTGCCCGTACACTTAGCGTAGACTATCCTTAGGTCGTGTTCAAAAGGTCCGATAAATTGTAATCAGGCGTTTATGATTACTTTTTCCTACAGAAAAAATATACAGTCGAATTGAGAACCTCCTCAATTTTTAAAGCCGGTTAAAAAAACACATCACACTGCATCAATAGGTAATGGTAACCATTTACAATCAGCCAAGCTGTATTCTTGTTAACTTGTCACTATAAAAAAAAAACTACCTCATCCACAGATGCTGCTAGAATACTGCGATGGTGGCGCCCTAGATTCAGTGATGGCTGAATTAGAGAAAGGTCTCAGCGAGCCACAGATAGCCTACGTGTGCCGCGAAATGTGCCGCGGCCTGGAGTTCCTCCACTCCATGAAGGTGATCCATCGGGATTTGAAGGCCGGGAACGTGCTGGCTACGATGAGTGGTGGGGTTAAGTTGGGTAAGTTTGAAGTGGTCTTTTTTTATACTACTAAGGCAGCAAACAAGCAAACCCACCTGATGGTAAGTGGTTATTCAAGCCTATAGAGGCTTGCAACAGCAGGGGTATCACTCGTTGCTGACCCTGCAAAAATCTCTTCACACCTTTCTTGGAGCATCCCATGCTGTAGTCTCTTGGGAAAACCAGGGCGGGCTGCTCATAGGTATCTCATCTCTTATCTGTAAATAGTATATGGAGGAACAAGGTGGATGATTGCTCCATTGAAAATGGGAAGATCTTCCGCCAGGCTGGGTCAGCGGTCCAACTATTGATGTTGCAATCTAAATATATAAGAGGAAAGCGAGACTGACTATCTATGTATCTGTCTGTGACATCATAGCTCCTGAACGGATAAACCGATTTAGATTGTTTTTTTTTTTTCGTTTGAAAGGTGTCTTTATTGAGTGTTCTTCGCTATGTTTAATGAAAATCCGCTTATTCGTTTGAAGACCATCACTTCTTTTCTAGTGTGTCGGGGTTTCTTTAAAAATATACATATGTTTTTATTTATTAATCTATACTAATAATAAAGCCGAAGAGTTTGTTTGAACGCGCTAATGTCTGGTGTTACTGGTCCGATTCGAAAAATTATTTCACTAATAGGAAGCTACATTATCCCCGAAGGTTATAGGCTACTTTATATCCCGGGAACGCGAGTGAAGCCGCGGGGAACAGCTAGTTTACTTATATGAACTTCTTCCGCAGCTGACTTCGGCGTATCAGCGAAGAACAAGTCCACATTGCAGAAACACGACACGTTCATCGGAACTCCATATTGGATGGCGCCTGAGGTCGTACTCTGCGAAACATTCAGAGATAACCCATATGATTTTAAGGTTAGTATGACTTTTTTACCTTATTGAAAAAAAAAATATACATGATTTTTTTTTATACCACAAAGTCGGCAAACAACCATACGGCCCGCCTGATGGTAAGCGGTTACCGTAGCCTATGGACGCTAGCGACACACGGGACAGAGACCATACACTAATCCGCGTCCCGGGTACCACTCGCGCATTGCCGACCCTTCCCCCCACCCCGATTTGCTCTGGCGACCTTACTCACGCGCAGGAACACAACCAGGTTATTTGGCTGCGGTATTCTGTAAGGTGGAGGTACTTCCCCAGTCGGGCTCTCTTCAAGCGAAAAATCGCTATGCTCGACCTCTCTTGAAATATTTTATATTATTAATTTATATCAGATCCTTGTTAACCAGCAAGCAAGCGGATGGTAAGTTGATACCGTCGCCTATCGACATTCGCAATACCAGAGGTATTGCTAATTTGTTGCCGACGTGTTACAATACCGAGAAGGCAACTGGCTCTCAAGTGCAATTGCCGGAACACACCGTTAGGTGCTTGGCGATACCATAACAATATGATTTGTATCAAATTTTACATTAGTTTTTCATAAAATTAATACATTTGTATGTTTCCCTAACAGGTGGACATCTGGTCTCTAGGCATAACTCTGATAGAGTTCGCTCAGATGGAGCCCCCGAACCACGAGATGACGCCCATGAGGGTGCTCCTCAAGATACAGAAGAGCGACCCGCCCAGCCTCGAGCAGCCGTCCCGTTGGAGCAAGACCTTCAATGATTTCATCGCTAAAGCTCTTGTTAAGGTACTTTTTTACTATGTACAGGCCTTTGTGTGACGTTTGTTCTTATATATTAAATAAAAAAAAAGGCTATGTAAGAGTCGGACTCGCGCACGAAGGGTTCCGTACAATTACATATTTATAAAACGGGCAAAAAATCATGTCTGTTGTATGGGAGCCCCCTTAAATATTTATTTTATTCTGTTTTTTAGTATTTGTTGTTAAAGCGGCAAAAGAAATACATCATCTGTGACAATGTCAACTTTCTAACTGTGTGGTGACAGACGGAGAGATAGATAGACAGTGGAGACTTAGTGATAGTGTCACTGTATGTTCGTGATGTCATAGATATAGGCCCTGACTGAAAACCAGCGCGAGGGTTGATATTTAGTTATCGACCTGAGCATTATGCTGAGTCAGGACCTATTCTTGACATCGCGCAACATTACATTATTGTTCGTTTTTTTTTTTCAATTTTGTAATGTTCTGTGTTGTCATGAATAAATGTTTTTTCTTTCTTTTTCTTTCTTTCTAATAGGGTCCCGTTTTACTCTTTGGGTATGGAACCCTAAAAATGAATCCCTATTTCCCTTGGTCACGAGATCACGCGTGGGCTATGCTGAACCCAACGCAAAAAGAATCATTAAAATGACCAAATATCCTCCTGTTTTTGAAGTTGGTTAAAAATTACTTTTGTGTTTCCAGGACCCAGAAAAGAGGCCAACGAGTCTTGAACTTTTGAAACATGAGTTCGTCGGCGGGAATCTCGACTCTAAACCATTGAGGGATCTACTCCTCGAATATAGAGCTGAGGTGGTTGAGGAAGAGCTGCTCGACGATGACTCCGAGGTCAGTTCCCCCTCATTTATGTATTTTATCACCCTTCCGCGCGACTGGAAAGACATGGTCATGTTATCGTTAACTCCCGACGAAAGGGGTGTTATAAGTTTGTAGTATATGTGTGTCTGTCTGTGGCATCATTGCTCTTCAACGGGTGAAACTATTTTGATTGTTTTTAGGGTTCCGAAAAAAAAAAACGGAACCCTTATAGGATCACTCGTGCGTCTGTCTGACTGTCCGAAAATATTGGACTGGATTGAGTTGAAAGTTGGTACACATTATATAAGTACCCAAACATAGACGTGTTACGTAAATAAATGAATTTCAAACATGGGGGCTAATTTTGGAGGGTAAATTAAAAAATTAAAAAAAAAACACGCGAGTTTAACTCGTATTTGTCCGATTTATTTTCATTAATGTCACAATGACTCCTTTATCGTTTATGTACTAAGTATATTTAGCCATGAAATTTATACAAATAATTTAAAAAAAGTTATATAACGTGTTAGTGCTGTCTTTATAAGGGCGGAATTCGAAATATTGAATCGGGATTCCGTAAATACATCACACACATACGTTTATTTAAAACTTCGAACGGAAAACTACTGAACGTATATCTAGCGTATATCCATAGATTTGTATGGATTTACTGCTGCGTTCGGAATCTCGAATCGATATTCCGAAACAGAATTCCTAATGTATGTGGCCGCCCTGAGAGTATTTCAGTCCTTTAGCCTGTCTGGCGTCGCTGTCCGTATTTGGCCCGACAATTTTGTTGTCATATGGCTTTTGTTTATAACAAGTAGTTTCCGTTACGCTTTTATTATTTTTAAATGTTATTTAAATTTCAACCTTGACAGGAAAATATAAGAATTATAATAATAACGTTTTTAAAGTCAATAACGACAAGATTCGCCTGCAAAAGAGTTGCTTTTCACGACTTTCCTAGATTTAATACTTTTTAAACTCTCGCGAACACACTTCATGTTTACTTGATCGCAACGTCGAGGTTAGTCAAAATTATATTTTGATAATATTCTATGCGCGAATAGACCCGTTACATTACTATAAACATGGATTTCCTAGATTTTCCTTTTATTTTTATTTGTCAGCGACGCCAGACTGGTTAGGATACTAATTCAGTATAAAAATGTAGCATATATTTAACTAATAATTACTAAACACGTGTGTTGCTTCCCGCACGCTTACTAACATATGGGATCGCTTAACTTTGATCAGTCCAAGTCAAAGAAAGGCAGGCAGAAACCCAACAAGGAACAGTACCAGAGAATTGGTTAGTATTTAATTTTGGACGTGTTTTTTTTTTTTCATTTTGCCATCACACTTTGTGTATTTTGCCAGTTTCAAGATGTATTTAATCCTCGTCGAGTTAAGTTCAAGTTATGTAAAATCCTCTTCAAGTCAATAGTTAGTCAAAGTTTCGTGTTCATGATTTTGAACATGAACATGAAATTTTATATATAAACTAGCTTTCGCCCTGCGGTTTCACCCGCATTAGAGTTCATAAACACCCCTTTGTCCGTTAGTATTTTCATAAATTGAGAACCACAGTACTTACAGATTTTGAAACGCTTTTCAAAGATAGGTATCCTCAAAGTCCAAAACCTGAACCTGCCTAGAATCTAGGCTATGTAAATATCCAGGGACATGTATAGTTGTTCTGTGACGATTGAATGCTACATAAATATATTATGCATGTAGAGTTCAGTTTTCGCGTCTAAATACTGGTTAAAAATTACAATCCATTATATACTTAAGTTTTTGTTACGTTAAAAAAGGTTCAGAGCCATACAGCCTTCTTATATAATCGCGGCCATTGTTGTAAATTATACTTTCGACATTAAAAGAACACATCGTTTAATGTTACGTGTGTGTGGGTTCATATTGCATGCGAATCGGACGCCCAGCCGCCAGAGCCTCCGCCTGCGTCGAAGGTACACGCACGAATGTAAACCTTAACTCCCATGTAATAGGATAGAATATGAACAATTTCAAGCATGATGATAACAGCGTGTTTTTATGAAAGAAGCCTGATCTATATGGTTCTCTATCTATACGCATAAAACATAATGTCATAATCTAGTGTCGCATAATTTTAGTTTTCCTAATAATGTGCAAGCATTATAATAATTACGCATAAATGTTTAGGCATAATTGTGTTTATCATATCTAAAGTTAGCATAACGAAAAGTCAAGGACTACTGCCACACTTTAACTTACTATCACAGTATAATATTGTGACTAATTATTGATTAAAACATGTGAATAGGGTAGTTGACACTGTCAAAATAAATGACCAAACACTAACCAATGCACAAAACATCTAAAAACACGTAGAAATGTCAAATATGTTGTACATTTAATGCTTTTTATGATTTTTAAGTACCAGTGGAACCACTAAGAGTAGATGATTTGATGCTGTGAAACTATGACGTCATAATGTAATATTTCATACAAAATTCCTTATAAACTATCGTTTTGACATTTATTAAAAAGTAGCTGATTTGATGTGTCAGTCAACTACCCTATTATCAATAATATGCCTTATAACTTTTATGCGAATCCATAGAAGTCCAAAATAATATAACGCAAAAGATCATTATGCCTATCTTAACAGTATGCCAAATACTGTTGTGAAATTTAAAATTATCTTATTAAAAGTTATGCCTAATTCATTATGCCAAAGTAAATTAGTATCAATAAAATTATGTGAAACAAAGGAATACCGATCTATATACATGTCGATTGTAACATAACGTCTCTACTAATAATTAAATTAAAATAATGTATACCTATATGATTTTTTGGTTGGCTCGTTTTCTTTTACATCATCCTAATATACCTTATGTCCATGCAGTAAGGTGTATAATAATTTTATGCGTTTGTATGCAACAGGAGCCGCGCAGCTCTCATATGCCTATGGAGATGGAAGATGACTCCACATCGGTGAGGTCGGGCGAGACGCCGGACGTCAAAAGTAAGTTTTTTTTTTATACCACTAAGGCAGCAAAGAAGCATACGGCCCACCTGGTGGTAAGTGGTTACCGTAGCTTATGTACGCTTGCAACACCAGGGGTAAAACTCGCGCGTTGCCGACCCTGCAAGAATCTGTTCTCATCCTCCTTGAAGATCCCCATGCTGTAGTCACTTTGGAAAACTACTTTGTTTGCCAGTTGTCTTATTGACATGCGTATACAGGGTGGAAATTTGAGTCGGGTCAGTATGGGCAGCTACCTTAAGGGTTGAAGCCACGCGAATATGGTCTTAGGAGACCATACCTTATTTTATGAGTCATTGCATTTACAGATTTAGAAAAAATTGTACAGTCAGCGAGAAATCGGCGATTTTTCAAAATATTTGTTATTAGCTTAATTAAGCAATCCTGTTTCCGACAAGGATCAAAAGGCTCTATGGGTGGCCCCCATAGGTTAGGGTATCAGAAATGTCACAAATCGAAAAAAACTATTCCCATACATTTTGTTAGGAAAATGAATTGTAGCACAGTTATGGAAAGTTCCTAATTTCTAAATCCTGTTTCCGACAAGGATCAAAAGGCTCTATGAAGCCAAGTTAGGTTAGTTAGGGTATCAGAAATGTCACAAATCGAAAAAACCTTCGATGCGCGAGATTTTTATTACTATATACCAGTACCCCTCTACCAACGTACTATGTTTTCCTTCACCGAAAGCTCAAGCTCATTGTTGGAATCGAACCCGCAACCTTTGTCTCGTCATTCGACGTCATGTCTAATAAGAAGCTACATTATCTAACTAAATGCTATCTAATAGTCATCTCGAGAACAAATATTCATTGATTTACTAATTTAGATTATTATCCAACAGTGTCAGAGTCGGAGCCCGCAGCGGGCACGACCCCCGTCCCCCCCGTCCCCCCCGCCGGCCGCGCCCCGCCCTCGCCCCCCGCACCCGCACCAGCGCCAACACCAGCACCAACACCAGCGCCAACACCAACACCAGCGTCCACACCAGCGTCAGCGCCCGCAGCGGCAAAGCGGCCGCATGACGAGGATCACCCGCCCGCTGACAGGAAGGCGCCTGTGAGTATCACTGTATTATTTAACCCCCGACGAATAAGAGGGGTGTTATAAGTCTGTTCCGTAGTATGTATCTGCGTGTCTGTATGCGGTTTCATAGCTCCTGTACCGATTTTGATTACTTTATAATTAAAGAAATCTTCGGAGTTACTGGTCCGATTTTTTAAAATTATTTCACTATTAGGAAGCTCCATTATCCCCGAAGGTATACGCTACTTTTATCCCGGAAACGCGAGTGAAACCCCAGGGAACAGCTAGTCCTTTATAATGCAGAAGGAACTTACCAGGACAGGTAGTAGGAGTGGTCTTAGATATATTTTCCTACTTCAATAACTCAAAACAACACCATCAACAAATGACACCATATTTTTTCCTTTTCAACAGGCGCCAAAGAAAGAGAAGGGCCCCGCGCCCCCACCGCCTTCCGCGACGCCCCCCGCCACTCCCACAGTCCCCCCCACCACCACCACCCCCACACCCGTCCCCACTGCAGTCCCCGCTACCACCCCCACTGTAGTCCCCACTGCCACTCCTACAAAGAAACAGCCAGCACCGCCGCCTCCAGCGCCTTTACCCAATGCCGCATCAGCCGGGAAACAGATTGTAGATCAGGTAAGCTTTACAATCATTTTTAGAGCGATGGATAGCTCAGTGGTCCCGAGACAAAGGTCCTGGGTTCGAACCCTACAATGAGCTTGAGCTTTCGGTGAAGGAAAACATAGCACGGTGGTAAGGTACTGTAGTACCCGACTGGCTGGCTACCACCCTCAAATTTGAAAATCTTTCGCCGAGCACCTACCGGTGTGTTCCGACAGCTGCGTTTGAGAGCCAGTTCCCTTCTAGGCTTTGTGTGCTTACCATTTATAATATTATTTGCATAAACATTCAGAACATTGACATAAATTTGACTAAAATGTTTCACAGGTATGCCGCGACGCAGAAAAAGCCGTAGAAGACAAGAAAACAGACACACAAGAAAATATAAAACAAAAACCAGAAAGACCAAAATCAGAACACCGGCTATCAACTCCGGAACCAAAAGAACAAACCAACACTGACAGAGAAAAGAAAAAGAGATCAAGCAGCGCAGATAGGCATATAGAAGTTAGAAATGAAGTCAAAGAGTTAACAGAGAGAGAGAAAGAGTTCGCAGAAGTCATTAGAAGAGATAAGGACTTTATAGAGAGAAGACAGAAGGAATCAGAAGAGAAAAGAGATTTAGTCATACATAGAGAGCCTTCTAGATCTTCCTCTATAGAAGATAGTTTAGAAATAAAGAGTGTCAGCGAAGAAATTGATAGACTAGAAAAGAGAAGATCTAGTTCTGTAGATAACCCATTAGTAGAAGTTAACAGAGTTAGTGCAGAAGTTAACAGGATAAACGCAGAAGTTAATAGAATAGAGAAGTCGTATTCGAGGTCTTCGTCAGTTGATGAAGGTGTGGAGAGAGATAGAGCTAGGAGGAGAGAGGAGAAAGAGAATAGAAGGCAACAGAATGCCGTTGAAATTAGGCCTGTTACGGTGAGTTTTTATTTTTTAATAGCTGTTTGTGTGACCCAGTGGATTTTCCAAATACTTTCATACATCCGAGTGTACCCTACAATATGTATGTATTTTTTGTAAATATACTACCATTTTTCTCGCAAATAACATGTTGATAACTTACGACCTATAACTGAGCTGCAATTAGCAAAAAACGTGATAAAATTTGAATTTCGCGCTCCAACCGAAGCCTCCACCTTAATATCAAAATTCTTGTATTTCTGTACAAATCTTAATGTGGTGTTACAATAAAGCTTTATCTATCTATCTGTCTACTTTTTATCCCGGCAACGCGAGTGACACCTCGGGGAACAGCTAGTCTAACAATATAACGAGAGCTACCATTGTACCTTCCAGCCGGCCAAAGAAGAGTCACCGGTGAAGCACCCAGCGCCACTCCCCCCCTCGCCGCCGCCGCAGCAGCAGCAAGTGGTAGTGGTGAGGGCTCCCCCCGTGGTGGTGGCCGTCAACGAGAACGTGGTGGTGGTGGAGCCCAACTCGCTGGCCGCCGCCGCCGGCTTGGTCACCGTCACCACCACGCATCCGCCTGTCCTCGCTACTGCACACCCGGTCAGTTATGACTTATTTCTTCCATCATCATTATGTCAGCTGAAAGACGTCCACTGCTGGACAAAGGCCTACCCTAAGGATCTCCACGATGGCCGGTCTTGCGCTAGTTGCATCCAGCGGTTTCCCGCGACCCTCACAAGATCGTCGGTCCACCTTGTGGAGGGCACGCTGCGTGTTCCGGTTCGTGGTTGCCACTCGAGAACCTCGCTGTTACTTTGGTTTATATATACAGAATACAGTCTCAAAAATCAACGATAATCTGATACCGGGCGAGAGGCCAAGTTATACCAGTGCTGGGAAAAATAAGAAAAACAATCTATGTCTCATAGTTAAGCAATAATAGATTTTTAAAAGTGGCAAGTGTTGCACCATTCTAAAATCTTGACTAAATGGGTTATCTTTTGAAATGACTTGCCAAGGGTAGTGTAGTACTTTTTTTCCAAAATTAAGTGTCAAAGTTAACTGTCAATTTTATACTACTAAGGTAGCAAGCAAGCATACGGACCACCTGATGGTAAGTGGTTACCGTCGCCTATCGCCATTTGCAATACCAGAGATATTGCCAATGTGTTGCTGACCTGTTAAAATACCGAGAAGGCAAACTGGCTCTCAAGTGCAATTGCCAATCAAGTGAAAATTAATTTAATTTGCTAATAGCAACATTATGTTCCCCCAGCTACCACCAAACGCAGTAACGATATCAACGACCCCGCCTATAGCTGACGAGGTGGTGATAGTCGGCGCTGGATCCTCGTCTGATGACGACTGCTTCGCGCCATCATCGCTGGACTCGCTCGACTGCAGCAACTCTTATACAGGTATGTTGACGCCATCACTATGTAATAATACATCAAATCAGCTACTTTTTAATAAATGTTTTTTATTGACGAAATATTTAATGTTAATTTAGAGACTTTAGAATCAATTTTATTATACTATGTAACTTGCACGCCGAAAGGTTAGATTATGTTGTTCATTAATTTATATTTTGTTTAAGATCTTTATGTACCTACACATAATCGCAAGAAATAAATGAATTTGAATTTTATAGTTTACAGGGAATCTTATGTATATAAAAATCAATGCCACTTTTGTTGTAATTTTATAACTCAAGAACGGCTGATCAGATTTGGCTGAAAATTGGTGGGGAGGTAGCTTAAAACTAGGAGAAGGACATCGGTAGGTAGGGGTAGGTAGAGGTAGGTAGTTCCCAGTTTTATTTTTGTTCTCAGGGCAGGACCACGTCTGCGGAGTCAGCTAGTTTTTTATAAAATACTTCACTATGGCATAGTTTCGCAGTATCAAAAATGATCCACAGGCTCGGTTGCTCGTACTTTTAGTTAAAGTTATAATCAATGTTAACTTTAACCTTACTACCATTACCACGCTTTGACCGTTTATGGTTATGGTAAAAAAAATAGTTAAAGTGACACCAGCAACCCAGTTTGCGTTTCCTTCGGCGGTTAAAGTTAACTATGACTGTAACCTTACCTATAACCTCAAAATCAAAAACTCATTTATTCAGTTTAGGCCCTAATAAGGCACTTATGAATGTCAACAGTTACAATTTTTAGACTCTACTACCTTACCTACCTTACTATGATTGCGCTTTATGGTAATCAATAATCATAAAAAGCATTAAAATGTACAACATGTTTGAAATATATTCAGAAAAAGACATGTAGACTCTGTAGATATTTGTATTTGTAACCAAAAGAGGATTTACACCATGTTTGTAACTACATTGACAATAAAGTTTTTATAATAAAGTTAAGCGACCAGACGCCATGAAGCCGGAGGCAAAAGAGGGCGAATTAGTGTTGCCCGATACAATCAATGCGAAAACAGATCTTTTTTAATTTTTATATTAAACACAACATATTTGATGTTTCCACGTGTTTTTAGATGCTTTATGCATTGGTTAGTGTATTTTTGACACTGTCAACTTGCCTAATACCTAAATGAGTATTTCTTTATGCCTTAGAAACTATGATGATGATGTAATGTTTGTTACAGAAAAGACTCGCGGCCGTCGTTTGGACAGCAGCGAAGTTCTGATACTGAGTCCGGGCGCCGCCGGCGACTCCGGCGTGTTCGACGACAGCACCAACAATCAAATCAATTTGGTAACTAGCCTCTTGTCTACGTATTTAATATTAGCTGGTTTCACTCGCGTACCCGAGGGAGCTTAAGTTTATTTTTGTTTTAACCTGTTGGGCGTCGCTGTCCGATTTGGTCGATCAATTTTTTTTTCATTAGGCTTTTGTTTACAACAAGTAGTTTCCGTTACTGTTTTATTATTTTTAAATGTTATTTAACCAGTCTGGCGTGGCTTTCAAATAAAATGAAAATGAAAATCTAGGAAAGTCGTGAAAAGCAACTCTTTTGCAGGCGAATCTTGTCCTTATTCACGATTTTCCTAGATTTTCAATCTTACGTATTTTTCATTTTATTTGACAGCCACGCCTGAATGGATAATAAATAATTCCGATTTGTTTAATCTCTCTCTGTCCACAGGATACGTCCCACGTTTCAGTGGTGACGGTGGGAGTGGAAGAAGTAAGAGTAAGAGATTCCGCCGCGACGCACATCGCGCTCGGAAACCTCTCCACAAGACTGAGCCCCGATAGCTTCGAGAGGTGTGTACGCTAGTTTTATATCTGCCTAGCTCTGGGGTTCAACCTTTTTCAACCCGCGGCGCAGTTACAAATTTAGTATTTTGTCACGGCGCACAAATAGGTAGTTCCCTTCTAGGCTTTGTGTGCTTACCACCAACGGCCACATCATCACTGACCACTCTAAGATTGTGGTCAAACACAGGCCTAAAAAAAACATGGAAAAAAAAAACTTTTATGTTTTATAGTAATACTAACTGTTCTCCGTGGTTTTACTCGCGTTCCTGGGATAAAAAGTAGCCTATACCCTTGGGGGATAATGTAGCTTCCTATTAGTGAGAGATTTTTTTCTAATCGGACCAGTAACTCCGGAGATTAACGCGTTCAAACAAACTGTTCAGCTTTATTATTAGTATAGATATATATATATATATACTAGCTTCCGCCCCGCGCTTTCCCCCGCGTTCCCGAGATATCTTATGTTTTCCCGGGATAAAAAGAATCCTATGTGTTAATCCAGGTTATAAACTGTGTTCCTAAATTTCATCCATATCCGTTGAGTAGTTTCTGCGTGAAAGAGTAACAAACATACATCCATCCATCTATACTCACAAACTTTCGCATTTATAATATAAGTTGGATTTAATTTGTAATGTATATACAGACGGTCGCAGTCAGACAGTGGTTCAGTGGCCTCGTCATCGTCTCGGGTGTGCGCCGACGCAGACTCGCTGGGAGCCTCCACGGATCACGACGATAGGGTCCAGTCGCATCGCAACCATCTTAACGGTGGCACCAGGTCAGTCACTATACCGGGTGTAAGTGATGTCGTTATGAAAACAAATACTGTGGATTCTGGATCCATTAGCGTTAGAATTTTGCGCTCAATTTCTTTTTATTTATTTATTAGGGAAATCTTTGGGTTATTACTAAATAATCATCTTAAATATTGATTCGACATATTGCAAAGCCAATTAAGGGTAAACCTTCGGTTGGAGCGTTAAATTCAAATTTTATCACGTTTTTTACTAATTGCAGCTCAGTTATAGGTCGCAAGTTATCAACATGTTTTTTGCGACAAGAATGATAGTATATTTACTGATTAATAACAAAATAAATCATCAACACATTCCTCCAAGGTATATTAGTAACATTTTCATGAAATAGTCGTATATGTCAGTAATATACCTTGGAGGAATATTTTAATGATTTATTTTGTTATTAATCAGTAAATATACTACCATTCTTGTCGCAAATAACATGTTGATAACTTGCGACCTATAACTGAGCTGCAATTAGCAAAAAACGTGATAAAATTTGAATTTAACGCTCCAACCGAAGCCTCCACCTTAAAGGCACGTATTAGTATTACGTTTAGGCATAAGTCGGTGGTGAATACTCTCCTGGGGAAGCATCAGTTGCACCCAGATGAAGTAAAATGTATTACCGCTAAGAATATAGTACAGTTTATTATAGCTGTAGGTGTTGGCGGTGAAATTTAATTTATGTGGCGATCACAATAGATCTAGTCAGGTCGCAGTGATACAAGCTCTGCAAAGACTTGAAACAGCCACTAAAACCAAAGAATATTAATAATTGGTAATTATCCAGTCAGGCGTCGCTGACAAATAAAAAAAAAGGAAAATCTAGGAAAGTCGTGAAAAGCAACTCTTTTGCAGGCGAATCTTGTCCTTATTGACTTTAAAAACGTTATTATTATAATTCTTATATTTTCATGTCAAGGTTGAAATTTAAATAACATTTAATAGTATTTTATGATACTGTTGCATAATAGGGGTTATTAAACACGAGTGTGAGTTTAAGAACCGAGCCGTAGGCGAGATTCTTAATAGTATCACACGAGTTTTTAATACCTAATTATGTGCAGTATCATACAGTACTTTATCTAAACTCATCTATTAATGTAATTTAAAGGTAAAAAATCGATAATATTTTGTTATAGGTTTTCATGACTTACGGGTATCGATTATTCGTAATTTCCATTGCCGCCTCCACAATATCAGATCCAAGTTTAATTCACCTTAGTATCATTGCTATTTTTCTGTCATTTTTGGCCAAAAAAAAATATGTATGCAAAAAATCAATAAAATAAACAAACATTAATCATCATGGCGCCCAAATCCGTGTGGGGAAAAACTCCTAAGTTGAGATCTCTACCGCATACGTGACCACAGACCAAGTAAATTTGCATCTAAAATTATAATTGTTTAGTCCTGATGTCTGGCCACTTATAATGTTTTTTTCTTTATTATTTTGTTTGACAAGTTGACTGACAGTAATTGAAGTATTAAAACCCAAAAAACATTATAACTGGCCAGACATGTCCAAATACTTGTACTTTAATGAAAAAAAGTTATTTTATAGCATTATCTTGGGAAGAAAACTGTACTATGATATAATTTTTTAATTTCATTATAGACGGGTGTGCCTAAAGTGGGTCATTAAAGTACTGTTTTTGATTTCATAATTAGAACTTTACGATAGAAGAGTAGATAAAAATAATAAAAGCGTAACGGAAACTACTTGTTATAAACAAAAGCCATATGACAACAAAATTGTTGGGCCAAATACGGACAGCGACGCCAGACAGGTTAAATTATGTTGCCAATCACCACGGTTAGCAAGAATTCAAAGCTTTATTATTAGCATATATATTAAATTTGTATATATTTGTTTGCAGGGTAAACACTGACGGTCAAGGTCTAGAGAATGGTGAACAAGTTGTGTTGAGGAGGAAGAACCAAGATGGACAACCAGTCAATAGGATACAAAGGTATTTCATTCGTTTTTTATACCACAAAATCCACAATAAAGCATTAAGAAGACTGGGAAGAGTGAATTGCTCATACAAACGCAAAATCAAAACGAAATTATTATCTAGTGAAAGATTTTTGTCACATATTTTTTCTTTAGTTCAAAAATAAATAATAACGAAGATACAGTGCGTTAAAATTTCGCATGACGTCACGTCTTAGCACACTTTTTACAGAGAGATGACGTCACAAGCCCCACCCGAACTTTGATGCGACTTATCTTTGTAATTTTCTATTGATTTGATAAAATAAAAAATACGTATACAATATTTTTTGATAACCTAACTGACGGACTAAACAGAATGAATTATTTTTTACCCAATGAGTTTTTTACCCGTTTTTATCCCGAGAATGTCCCAGGATATAATTATTAACACGTATAATTGGTTACAGGTCGAAGGAAGACATACACATGGCTAACCTCAAGAAGAAGACGCGGAAACGAACGAGAAAGTTCGAGATCGACGGCGTAATCGTCACCACTACCACATCCAAGGTAATTCACAATGTTCATCTAGCTGCCCCCTGCGGTTTCACTCGCGTTCCCGGGATAAAGTAGCATATTATAACCTTTGGGGATAATGTAGCTTCCTATTAGTGAATCAATTTTTCGAATCGGACCAGTAACTCCGGAGATTAGCAACAAACAAACTCTTCAGCTTTATTATTAGTAGAGAAAATATTCTGTCATACATTGTCCGTGGCCACGAGGTGGACCGATGATCTTGTGAGTGTCGCGGGAAACCGCTGGATGCGGGTAGCCCAAGACCGGCCATCGTGGAGGGAGGCCTTTGCCCAGCAGTAGACGTCTTTCCGCTGATATGATGATGATTCAGTATGGATATATTGTATTTGTGCGCATAAACATGTCTGTTTGTCCTTTGTCTGGTTGTAATTATCTATTTAAGTATGTATTTACAAAAAAAAATTAGTATATCAGTTATCTGGTTGTCCATAGTACAAGCTCTGCTTAGTTTGGGATCAGATAACCGTGTGTGAAGAATGTCCCAGGATATATATTTATTTTATGATTGATATTGTAGGTGATATGGGGAGATGAGGAGAGCGGGCGCACGTGGGACGACCACGCGCTCAGGAAGCAGGAGCTGCGGGAGATCAAGATGCTGCAGAAACAGGAGCAGAAGCAGTTCCAGGACCTCAACGCCAAGGAGCTGCAGCTCAAGGAACACCAGGAGAAGAGGTCGGTCCTATACAAATATATGATAAGTTATATAATAATCGATTTTTAACAAAATTTGTAAAACCTTCAAATACAATAAAATTAATATGGGATCACCTTGGAGTTATACAGAACCCAACGTAAGAATATTGATTAATATCGGTTCGTAAACAAAAAAGTTGTTTGAACAAACATAAAAAATGAATATACAACCGAATTGAGAACCTTTTCTTTCTTTTGAAGTCATTTAAAATTAGAAAAAATCGCGTTTTCATGAAATAGTCGTATTTTCCTCAAATATAACTTGGAGAAATATCAAAACAAAACTCCATATAAACTATCGTTTTGACATTTATTAAAAAGTAGCTGATTTGATATGTGAGTCAACTACCCTATTGCCGGAACACACCGGTAGGTGCTTGGCGACAATTTTTTTAACTTGAGGGTGGTAGCCAGCTAGCTATATTATTGTCAGTGTGAACTAGCCTATTGTATTGTATTATATTGTATTGTAATACGTGTCAGGTTCGAAGCGGAGCAAGCGTCGCTGACGCGGGCGCACGAGACGGACCTGGAGAGCCTGGCGCGCGCGCAGCGGGCCGCCGCCGAGCGCGCCGAGCAGCAGCTCGAGACCGAGCTCAGGGCCGCCGCCAAGAGGCTGCGGGCCGAACACGAGCGCGACCTGAGACACTTCCGCGACACGCTCAAGCAGGAGCTCCGGCTGCTCAAACAGGTTACTATTACTCTATACTATACTCTGATTTTTAATCAGATAGACTAAAATGGCAGCTAATATTAGATGGAACACAAATATTTAGTAACTAATTCCGCTGGATATATCTTTCTCTGTCAAGTCCAAAACAAGGGAACGTAACAGGAAATCGACACGTGTTTCGCTTCTTCACGAAGCATCATCAGGACGCTACAGGGGCTACTTTTGAAAATTAAAAAAACATGCAAACTTACTTACTGTGTGACATATCAAATAAAAAGACTCGTGTATTTCAAATATTATTTTTTATAATTTTAAGATAAATAATTTTGAAGTTATTTATGAAAGTAAGCGAAAATTAACCATTTTCCAGGAGGGGGAATCCCCTTATCTCCGAAACTACTGGGCCAAAATTTTTGAATAAAATACAGAAAATAGTACTATAGATTAAGGGCAAACCTATAAGAAGTCTATGGTATTTAGAATAACAGGAAATAACGGAACCCTCGATGCGCGAATCAGACTCGCACTTATCCGGTTTTTATTTTAAATGTAATAATAGGGTAGTTGACTGACATATCAAATCAGCTACTTTTTAATAAATGTCAAAACGATAATTTATATGGAATTTTGTATGAAATATTACATTATGACGTCATAGTTTCACAGCATCAAATCATCTACTCTTAGTGGTTCTAAAATCATTAAATGTAGAATATATTTGATGTTTCCACGTGTTTTTAGATGTTTTATGCATTGATTAGTGTTTGGTAATTTATTTTTGACAGTGTCAACTACGTCCAATTATCATCGCTAACATCAGTGACATATTTCAATAGGAAGTGGAGTTAGTATCAAAGGAGAGACGCAAAGAAGCGTACAGACAACGCAGGACGAGGCTGGACGCGGAGCACGCGGAGAGGGAGCGCGGCTTCGTGGCGTCTCTCGCCGACGCCAGCGACGCCGTGCTGCGCCGCATACACGAGAACCATCGCGAGAGGCAGGCCCTCGCTGACCGCCAGTACCTGCAGCAGCGCCATCAGGTATCAACCAACCCACTTGTTCCTCCCCTCCTCCCCCCCCCCATACAGGACGAGGCTGGACGCGGAGCACGCGGAGAGGGAGCGCGGCTTCGTGGCGTCTCTCGCCGACGCCAGCGACGCCGTGCTGCGCCGCATACACGAGAACCATCGCGAGAGGCAGGCCCTCGCTGACCGCCAGTACCTGCAGCAGCGCCATCAGGTATCAACCAGCCCACTAGTTCCTCCCCTCCTCCCCCCCCCCATACAGGACGAGGCTGGACGCGGAGCACGCGGAGAGGGAGCGCGGCTTCGTGGCGTCTCTCGCCGACGCCAGCGACGCCGTGCTGCGCCGCATACACGAGAACCATCGCGAGAGGCAGGCCCTCGCTGACCGCCAGTACCTGCAGCAGCGCCATCAGGTATCAACCAACCCACTTGTTCCTCCCCTCCTCCCCCCCCCCATACAGGACGAGGCTGGACGCGGAGCACGCGGAGAGGGAGCGCGGCTTCGTGGCGTCTCTCGCCGACGCCAGCGACGCCGTGCTGCGCCGCATACACGAGAACCATCGCGAGAGGCAGGCCCTCGCTGACCGCCAGTACCTGCAGCAGCGCCATCAGGTATCAACCAACCCACTTGTTCCTCCCCTCCTCCCCCCCCCCATACAGTCTGGCGTCGCTGTCCGTATTTGGCCCAACAATTTTGTTGTCATATGGCTTTTGTTTATAACAAGTAGTTTCCGTTACGCTTTTATTATTTTTAAATGTTATTTAAATTTCAACCTTGACAGGAAAATATAAGAAGTTGAAAATCTGTCGCCAAGCCCCTTTCGGTGTGTTCCGACAGCTGCGCTTGAGAGCCTGTTCCCTTCTAGGCTTTGTGTGCTTACCATCATCGGCCACATCATCACTGACCACAGTGAGATTGTGGTTAAACACAAGCCTATAAAATAGTAAAAAAAAAACCCTATGTGATAGATAATGCGAACCCGTGAAGCGGCCATGTGGGAGCTGGAGGAGAAGCAGATCCACGAGCGGCACCAGCTCGCCAAGCGCCAGCTCAAGGACGAGTTCCTGCTGCGACGGCATCAGATGCTCGTCAGACACGATAAGGAGCTCGAACAGATTAAGAGGTACCTATCTCAATACTTTTTTAATTTTTTTTATTTTGGCATACCACTTCGTATATTTTGCCAGTGTCAAGTTAAGCAATGTAGGTATTTTTATATTCTTCATGTATTAAATTCTCGTCAATCGTCAAGTTTCAAAGTTCAAGTCATGTTAAATCTTCTTCGAGTCATAGTCAGTCAGTTTAGTTAGGTTTTAGTACGATGGTAGCCGTTTTACTAAAACTTTTCATGGACTTCTTGAGACAACTTGAAAAGCCACTATACACGTAATCATTTCATTTCACTTCACTGATGCACTTGTATTGATCTTTATTGGACAAAAACCGATAATATTCAATAAAACTCAAAATACACGATTTTATGAAAATAAAACGAAAACGTAACGTCACTTCGCAAGTTCCCGCCAAAAAGTCATATCAATACTTAATTAACACCCTACTGATTTGTATATATTAAACTAGCTCCTCCCGGCTGAGAGCCCTCTGCGCTCGCCGGATTGTCCCGTAAGGTTGCTGCAGCCATCAGAGGCTACCAACTTTAGTCCTTTAAAAAAAAACACTTTCCCGTATTCTACCCTCTAAAGGTAAGGTTTCCTCAAAAAGCGGCGCCACCATGTAGCGACCGTAATACAGCGGTGAATGACGTCACTAGAACGTTGTCTATGTTAACCAAATGGCGCGGTTTCCTAAAGAACGGTAATTGGCGGCACCGCTTTTGGACGTTACGGTGTCAATCCAAAATCCTTTCTTAGCGTATGCCTGCTGGCTCCGCAGACCTTGTCCTGCCCTAAGAATAAAAAAAACTGGGACCTACCTACCTAACTAAACCTACACGTAGACACACCTACCTACTACATACTTATTTCTTATTGATTTTTTCACAAGAACCTTCTGACAATAACAAACACAACAAAAAGAGAATGAGGAATACCAACAAAAAAATGTAATTAGTCCGTCAGTTAGATTATCAAAAAATATTGGATACGTATTTTTTATTTTGATCCGAAAACAAAAAATAACGAAGATACAGTGAGTTAAAATTTTCCGGTCTGCAAAAAGTGTATTAAAAAGTAGTTGTACAATGACGTCACAAGCCCCCAATCCTGCACTTTGATGGGACTTATCTTTGTAATTTCTTATTGATTTGATAAAATAAAAAATACGTATCCAATATTTTTTGATAATCTAACTGACGGACTAATTAGATTTTTTTGTTGGTATTCCTCATTATCGAAATCCGTCCAGCCATTTACTTGTGATCTCGTGACCAAGGGAACTAGAGATTTATTTATATGTAAGATTTAGATTTAAAAAATCGTCGTTTCCAGGAAAAACACCCGCAAAGAGGAGGAGCTCGCAAAGTTCCAGACGTTGGAGAAGCGTTCGTTGCCGAAGCGTATCCGCGCGGAACAGAAGGCGCGCGAGATGATGTTCCGGGAGTCGCTGCGGATCAGCACCACCGCCGCCAGCCACGAGGACGACCGGGAGAGGCTCAAGAAGGTAATACCATCACATCAAGATTACAATATTTAGTAACTAAGTAAACTACTTTTAAGGCGAGTAGCGACGTCGGATGTCGCGACGAAGGTCGTGGGTTCGAATCCTACAATGAGCTTGAGCTTTCGGTGAAGGAAAACATCGTGAGGAAACCATAGCACGGTGGTAGGGTACTTTGTAGTACCCGCCTGGCTGGCTACCACCCTCAAGTTGAAAATCTGTCGCCAAGCACATACCGGTGTGTTCCGGCTGTTGCACTTAATATTGAATAAAAATAAGTATCCAATATTTTGTGATAATCTAACTGACGGACTAATTAGATTTTTTTGTTGTTATTCCTCATTATGAGCTGGTTTGTTTCTGTTTTTAACCTGCGACTAAAAAACGACGGGGTTTTATAAGTTTAATGTATCTGTCTGTGGTATCGTAGTTCGTAGAGTAACCGATTTTCGTGTCATAGATAATTTTATCCCGAGCGTTCTTAGCCATGTTTCATGAAAATCTGTTCAGCCGTTTGAAAATTATCGCTAATTTTCTAGTGAGTAATAGGATCTAAACGGAACATACGCGTTATTGTGATCACTGAAAATTTGGACGGTGATTAAAACGTCACCTGTATATCGCTTTGTGTTATTTCCAGTTCCAAGAGAACGAGAAGCGCAGATACCGAGCGGAGCAGCAGCGACTTGCAACCAAACACGCCAAAGCGAGGGAGGAACTCAAAGCGGCTGGCGAGGTGACCATATTATACATTACATCAACTATTCTATACCAGAGGTCAAGGGCGTAGCTAGGATTTTGTTAAGGGGCGTGGGGGGGGGGGGGGGAGGCGTAGAAAAACCAAGAATATGTCTAAGGTAAATGCTGCATGAGCAATGGGACAGGTAACATTAAAAATGAAAAAATATCTGTGAATTTATTTTACAAAAATTAAGTAGTCGACGAGGTTCTTCATAAAACAGTTTTAACACTTCAGATTCGGTTTGTGAGCATTCCTGCATCTTCTAGTTACACGCCGTAGCTGACATGTTAGTCTATCTAATAAAAAATGAGACTTTAATAAGGTTTTGTTGTTAGGCGCTACTCCGCGAGTTGGAGCAGTACCAGAACGAGAAGCGCAAGGCTCTGATGAACCACGAGAGCAACAAACTCAAGGCGGTCGAGGAGAGATACTCGCACGATCTGAAGGAATGGCGGGCCACACTCGGCGACAGGAAGGCTGTGAGTACATAATACATACCGGGTGTAAGGGACAGCCTTCCGAAAACTGATTCCATGGATTTTCGTCGATCTTTTCATGAATTGTACGATTTTTTTTTCAGAACTTTAGAATTGATTATACTATAAAATCATTATACAAGTCTAACTAAACCCGATTTAAAAATAAATAAACAGTAACTACTAATTTAGACATACAACTGCAATGTACATCAAAATTCAAATCAATGCGCAAGAAGCAAGCAGCTGTTTGAGTTGTATGTGATAGCGCTGTAACGTACATTGCGCGCTCAAAAATTACGATATCTGTAACCGATTACTTCTGACATAATTGATTTATATAGGGTAGTTGACTGACATATCAAATCAGCAACTTTTTAATTAATGTCAAAACGATAGTTTATATGGAGTTTTGTATGAAATATTACACTATGACGTCATAGTTTCACAGCATCAAATGATCTACTCTTAGTGGTTCTACTGGTAATTAAAAAGCATTAAATGTACAAGATATTTGATATTTCCGCGTGTTTTTAGATGTTTTATGCATTGGTTAGTGTTTGGTCATTTATTTTTGACACTGTCAACTACCCTATAGTGTTATTATAGGCATTTAGTGTAACCTTTTCCCAAAGTTTTCGGTCGGCTGTCCCTTACACCCTGTATACCTACATATTATATAATAATGCTTTAATGTCGTTGAAGTACTTGTCAGTTTAAACAATTTTTACTATATACTATGAAACACTATATAGGTATTCCAATATTAATAAAAAAAAAAATGCTTAGCTATTGATCGATAAGCCAGCCAAAATAGTGTGCTAAAATTTTAGTACTATATACTAATAATAAAGCTGAAGAGTTTGTTTGTTTGAACGCGCTAATCTCCGAAGTTACTGATCCGATTTGAAAAAATCTTTCACTAATAGGAAGCTACATTATCCCCGAAGTTTATAGGCTACTTTTTATCTCGAGAACGCGAGTGAACCCGCGGGAAACAGCTAGTAATTATCATAGGGTATAGATTTATCTACAAATCTCCGGTTTGATAGATTATGGCTATTAGAATAAGGTTCTTAGCAGATACGGGTAAGATTTATATAAGTCTTTATATCCCTATACTATGAGGATTCAATGTTTCTATCTGATACTTGTTAATCGTCAGCACAATTTCATACACGGTTTGTTTAAAGTCAAATCTACGCTATTTGGAATGCATTTTCTGGGTCTTATAGCAGTTTATTAGTGCTGATTTTGTTAACTCCCGACGCAAGAACTTCTATGTTTTTAATAAATAAAACAGTTGAACGTAATATATAGCGTAGGTTTGACAATCAAAAATGAATTCTGTTACAGTTTGATATGGTATTTTTAAATAAATCACGTACAAGTGAAATGTTGGTGGCGAAGGGTCCATACAAGCCGATTCCCACGGCTTACCTTTTAGAAATCCCAGTACCCACAGATTCATCATTTCAAAGCCACTTTTATATAAAATACACTGTAATTAAGTTTTTGAACGGCATAATTTCAACAATGCATCAAATCTGTGAAATATTCCTATTGACGTCTTATCAATTTCAAGGAAAAATAGCCCTTATCGATTTAAAATAAGGTACATCTAATTATTTTACGATTCACCATTGATTTTATATATAAACTTAATTATGTTTGTATTGTCAAAATAACAGCATTTAATAAAATGTATAAGAAAGGTTACCTATGGTATTTATATAAAGAAATCAATTTTTAAAATTTTTGTCTGTCTATATGTTTGTTCCGAAAAGAACAGGACCGATTTTGACGAAACTTTCACTCGTAGTGGTCGTATGGGCAACATTTATTTTAGAAAATTTAATAACGCGCGAGTGATACCCCCTGATGTTGCAAGCATCTATGTATAGGCTACGGTAACCGCTTACCATCAGGTGGACCTTGAGATACTTGTTTGTTACCCGAGTAGTATAAAGTCGCGTGTAAAATTGCTGGAGATCCTGACATAAAATATCATATCAAACTGTTAAAAAATACACTCAAGACACCCAACGAAGTGTAAATCACACTGTGTGATGCACGTATGCATGTACATAATGTATATGATAGCATGTAATGGTGGGGGGGGGGAGGCATGCGTTAATGTGGTGGCATGGTTTTATACATGGTGTTACGAGTTTAAAGCTATGATGGTAACAAGAGTTGCAGCTTAAATCAATATCCTGGGACATTCTCTTCACACACGGTTATCTGATCCCAAACTAAGTAGAGCTGTACTATAGACAACCAGTTAACTGATATACTACTTCTTTTTGTAAATACATACTTATATAGATAATTACAGCCAGAATCAGGAGAAACAGACATGTATTTGCAACTGGAGGGAATCGAACCCATGACCAGTGGCGTGATAGGTGGTGTCTTAACCAACTGCGCCAACTGGCTTGTCAAAAATAAACAAAAGATCGGAGGCACCAATCGTGGGTACGAATTCTACAATGAGCTTGACCTGTCGGAACTGTATTGAAGGAAAACATCGTGAGGAAACCATAGCACGGTGGTCGGCTGGCTACCACCCTCAAGTTGAAAATCTGTCGCCAAGCACCTACCGGTGTGTTCCGGCAATTGAACTTGAGAGTCAGTTGCCTTGGCAAGTCGGCAACGCATTGGCAATATCTCTGGTATTGCAAATGGCGATTGGCTACGGTAATGACTTACCATCAGGTAGACCGCCTGCCTGCTTGTCAATCTGTAGACTTAACATACAGACACATATAAACGAGAAGTAACTACGGAAGACAAAGCATTTGACCAATCAAAATGCAGGAAATTTCGATCACGTGACCGCGAGAACTTGATACATTTTTTATGCATTGGTTAGTGTTTGGTCATTTATTTTTGACACTATCAACTAGCTTATTCATTCCGTATTATCCCGTGTCTAACGAATAGAACAGAAAATTTCAAATATCAATGTATTGATACCCTGTGGACTCTTTATTATCAGCATAACTTATCTCGTAACACACAATGTTTAAATTTAATATCCTACTAATATAAAGGTGGTGGGGAGCGGGTTATTATAGATTGGTTTTAAGGGGGAACGTTCGGTTGGAGAGCGAAATTAAAATTTTATCAACCAATGGTATACCAACCGAAGGTATACCCTTAATGTGCTATTATTTTTGGATAAATCATTAGTGTATTGATTTCTGTTGCTACTAAAGTTGCAAAATTATTTTTCTCTCTCTCATCTATTATGGAAACAATACATGAATGAAAAGCTTAGGTAGAATAGCGTCGTAATTGTTTGTGTCGTCCATCTAAAAGAAAAATCCTAAAACAACGAAATTTGTCACGACAGAATGTGATTAGCATCTTCGAGAAACAGTTGGACGACCACGTGAAAAAGTTCGGCAAACCCATACCGGATAGAAGCGCGTACATCGACGCCCCGTGGCCGCAGAACGTACTGCAACACGTATTGAGCGCTTATCACCAGCGGACGTCGTTCATTGGCTCGCTGTCTCGCTCGCGGACTAGTCTCAACTTCCTATCAGCCGCGAACACACCTAGCATGGACAGGCGACGCAGCATCAGCCCTATGAATAGAGCGACAAAATCCGCTGCGACCAGCGCTAACAACACAACGAAACGCGGAAAACTCGCCAAAACTTCGCGATACGCGTCTACTTCCAATTTAAAATTGGTCTCGGAAAAAATAAGCGGCTTCTCAGTATTTAGCGGGAGCGATGAGCTCAAACGCGAGCCTATAATGGCCTTTGGAGACGATAGCAAAATAGTTGAAGAACCCCGCAGGAGTATTGAGCGATCTAAGCCGGTTGATAAGAAAAAGTATCGGCAAAGCATGTCGGATCAACTGCTGAAACATTACGAGAGCGCTCAGCCGATGAAGCGTAGTATATCGCAACAGAGTTTGAAACAAGATATAGCTTTAGAAGCGGTCATGATAGATATGCCGTCCATAGACAACGAGAAATATGATACAATGAAAAGTGGTAGTACTTTGTCGTACGACAGCGAGGATATGGATGGTTCGTCACATTTCAGCCGCTGGGGGCCTGTTAGGGGGTCTAATAGTTACTCGCAGACTGGTGATGTGCCCGTTAGTCAACTGTCTACGCTTAACTTGAGGAAGTCTATCGTTTCGGAGAAAAGCGACGGTCCTCATGATTCTAATGTGTAGCATGGGTCTTGCATGTAGAATACGCGCGTACTGTAGTGTACGGGGGGTTTTCTTTGAGGCGGAAAGCACGTTACATTATAACCCACTATAAATAAATATGGTGGATTGATTGAATTGCCTGCAATAAAATTAAGAAAATACCGTAAAAAAGATGTAGAAAATTGAAATTAAAATCGACCAAGAAACACGGAAGATATAAGCATTTTAAACTACTAATTAGACAGATAGATCGGACATCAGATGTGACGTCATATAAACTCCATGCTACATTCTGTGTTGCTAGAAAGAGATAGGAATAAACCTTTGATGGCTTATATCTTTCATATTTTTATAGTTATCCGAAATATTTTTTTTCTTACTGCTTCTTAAATTAATGAGCGTTTATTAAAGCAAAAAAAAAAACATGCATATTCTCTATTGTCAAACTAGCATATTTATTTGGTTATAATGTGTGAGACAAAGTAAAGGATATTGCTCGTAAATGTGTAGAAAGTTCCCATGAATTTAATAACCCTTAACGCCTTTATTGGAAAACGTCCTTATTGAAAATTATACCTGATATATTAAATTAAGTACTGCATAACGCTAAATTAAAGCTTCAACTATACTAACCAACCAAACGCATTTTTATAACGTATTTTTGTGAATATTAAATTGCAAAGAATGCTTGCTTTTTAATTTTATTGTATAAAAATATATCTAACTGTTATTATAAGTGAATTAATTACGTATTGGTTCCGATTCTGTTGTTTACGAACTAAACAAATTTAATCTCACTATATCTCTTTCTTATAAGAAAGGGATCCAAGATGTTATAATCTTGTCAGATTAGTCCGATCACTTATTTCAACGTGAATTTAAGCGCGACCTTTATTGGTCACGACTATGACGACGGCATGGACTAAACTGACAGCATTAAGAATGTTCTATCTTTTTTCAATAAGGTTAACATGAAAGGGAGGTGACTTGACTAATATTAGTTAAGTTCGTAAACAACAGAATCGGCACCATTGATTGTCAATATGACAAGTATAACATTCCGCCATATTTGATAAATTATGAGATATACTTATGTCACAAAACTTGCCAATTTTTATAATTATTCCATGTGCGAATATTTTGAAAAAGTGTAGGTAGGAACCGCGTGCAAATGTTCTAGAATTTTATGATCCGTGTGAGAGTTTTCACACTGTTTTCTTCTACGGCATAGTCGCGACATAAGCCCCAAATTATTTTTGACGGTTTTTTTCGCATCAATCACATATTTAACTCTCATAAGGTTTTAACCTTTTAAATGAACCCAGCAAGATTGTTAGGTGAAATTCCAGCACAATAAATTCAATAACAAAATATCTTAAGGGGGATGGGCCAAAAGTCCGCGAAATTCAAATTTTGTTAGGTTTTTTTTAAATTACTTCTCAGTAATAGGCCATTTATTTGTGATTCGCGATACTGAGATATGGCTATAGATCTATCTATGTATTCATTTTGCATTCAAAATATTATAAAACTGTACATTGGTCCCTGCAAGTTATTTATTGAAAAGGAACCAATGTATGGATTTAAATAGTTTAAAAAGCATGTAATGTATACATACAGTAATCAATTGGCATATTTATGAGGCGCAAATCACATTTTGACAAATATACGACCTAATACTGAGCTGCAATTTGAGAAAAACCTAATAAAATTTGAATTTCGCGGGCTTTTCGGCCGATTCACCTTTAAATATTTTTTTTCATGTGAAAAGTGCACTGTAGGTAAATATGATGCTGAGTAAACAAATTTCTGGAATATGGTGTACGTTGAAAAACGGTACATGTCGCACGAGTCTCCTTTAGGAACGGGTCAGTGAAACAATATGCTTATTAGAAGCAATTGGTGCCATCTTTTATTTTTATTCCTGTATGCCAAATACATCGAAATTGTTGCTTCCTTACTCTCAGTATTTTTGATGGCTATTTTTAAATAGGTCTTATATTAGCTATGTGGTATTTGTAGGGGCTTAGAACCATTAAAAAGACCTTAACAGATAAGAAATAAGGTTATTTTTACATCTATATGATTTGCAATGCATAGATTCGGCTTATAAGACGGCGTCTTTGCTTGTCTAAGTATAACGGGGTAATGGTCTAATGATGGCAAGGTTCGAATTCTACAATTAGCTTAGCGAACTGGCCAGCAACTCATGTTCAAAATCTTTCGCTTATAATCCACCGGGGCGTACGTCAGAGCCAATGGCTTCTAGGCTTTAACGAGAGCGTACGGTCTGTACGACACAATAAGGACGCATTGACCACACCTGGTAATGAGGAATAACAACAAAAAAATCTAATTAGTCCGTCAGTTAGATTATCAAAAAATATTGGATACGTATTTTTAATTTTATCAAATCAATAAGAAATTACAAAGATAAGTCCCATCAAAGTGCAGGATTGGGGCTTGTGACGTCATTGTACAACTACTTTTTAGTACACCTTTTGCAGACCGGAAAATTTTAACGCACTGTATCTTCGTTATTTTTTGTTTTCGGATCAAAATAAAAAACACGTATCCAATATTTTTTGATAATCTAACTGACGGACTAATTAGATTTTTTTATTGTTATTCCTCATTGAATTATGAAATTTGCTAGTCTGGCAAACGAAAGTAGGTACTGAAAAAGCGTGGCAAATTTTAAAAAATCTCTGCCTAGTAACCCCTACATTTGGGGAATAACCAGACTTGATACTTTAGAGTTATTTGTTTTTTGTGTAAAACAATATTTGTACACTTCTGCTTGACAGCATGTGGACAGATCCAATGATGGGAACCTACGGTACTTGGTGTATGTAAAGTCTTATTTTTAATCAGACGAAGTAAACTTTTACTCAAAAAACTCTTAAAGTATCAAGTCAGGTTATTCCAGGTACTTCATACATTGACATAAATAAAACATTGCCATATGAAAAGTTGGCAAATAATTGAGTGTCTACTCTCATTTGCCAGACTCAGAGATATGGGGTAGTTTCATAAAGCGGAAATAAATATTTTCAAATAATGCAATTACTGAGGGGGTAAAATATGGGATCGCGGGACAGAAATGTAGGTATTAGATAAATCAATATTCAATTCAATGTGCCTGAATCCAAAGCCTTATGTGTTAGTATTAAAAAAAAAAGATATTTTTAAAAGTAAATTATAATATTTTAGCGATAGTTTTGTATTTATATTGACATAATTTGGTAAATAAGTTACTTAATTACCTGCCCTTTATTAATTTTATATAGTCCCCTCTGTCGCAAATTTAATTAATAACTTCCTCTTAATTTCTGGTAAAAGCCTCTTAAAAAATCTTGTGATTTTTGTACATTAGTTTACAAAAACGTACGGGTCGAAGGACCCACAGGGTCTATCAAAATATTTTTAATACGTATGCGCCGACAGTTCAAGCATGTACTACCTGATGTAATATTTTCGCAACATAAGTTGGGTTTATCATTTTCTGAACAACTCTTTAATAGAGAAAAAAAAACCATGAGACATTAAAACTACGTTTTAGGCTTTTTTATAATAGCTTATCCTATCCTTAGAGGAAGTATATTTTAAGTAATTTGAATATTTTAAACCAGTTCCATTTATTCGTTGTAGGTAATTATTCATTAAATTATATTTAAATACATCTTTTATGATTTTATTAATATTCTAGACGTAAAAAAAAATGAAAATATTATATATTTGTTAGTACAAATTCTAAGAAAATATATTAGTACCCCTTTATAAGCTCTTACGGTCGTTCAGTATGTAGATACCCTCAGTTCGCGATATACAACCAATAAAATGTCGAGGTTTGTAGTCATTGTCTTGAAATAGTATTTATTTAATTGAGTTAGTCCTATTTTCACTCAGCTTGTAGTCATTCTTATTTACCAACTATTTTGGCAAGAAATATTCAGTTGCCTAAATAAGTAATCATTACAGAAGAAACTATTCTTAAAAATACTTTTCGTTTAACTTTTAAACTGGTGTTATTTTACAGCATATGTGTTTAGTTTTTAAATTGTAATGCGTAATTTGAATGCGCGGATCCGGGAGTCAAAGACTTTAATCGCGAAATCTTTCGATAGGCCTTGATAAAATATGACTTCCTATTGGCCAAACATTGTAAGTTTTTAACTGATTAATCTCTAGAAACATTCCTATGGATCCGCGCTCGCTTCCTTCCCTTTCTTCCTAATAATTATACTCTATGAAAAAATATTAATTCGACAGACCGGCAACTTTTTTGTCGCCGGCATTAAGTTCACTGTAAATTGTATAGGCACAGCATATAAGTCAATTATCTACCATGCTTATTGTATATCAGATTTATATTATTATACTATAAGTTACAAAGGTGTTATTATGTTTATTTACTCGCGGTTTGTACCCGCTTTTAATAAAAATTATTGCATAAAAATAGTTGATTGTAAATAAAGATGTTACCGTTTCTAATTATTGATTTTATTATGTTTAATAATACGGTGATGGGGTTGATTAGCTTGGAATATATCGATGGGTCATACTGATTCTTTATATGTTACTTTATATTTTGCTGAAGGAAGCATGAATAGAATTATTTAAACATGACATTTCACTGAAAATCTGGATAATTTTACACTATTTTAAGCGACATTTATGTTTGTAAATAAAATAATAGCTTCCATATTTGTCTGCTAAATAGGGCTTAAGTAATTTTTTATAGACTGTCCCAGAAATAGCAGTGTTCTATAATAAAATCTGTTAGAGGAATTTGGTATCAGTGTGACCCAAATAACTATATATAATACTAAAGAAGAATAAAATAGCTTATCGAATAACAAAATATTAACAGTGTGTACATTTAAGTTTTGTTGCGCTACTAAATAAATACAAAAAAAAAATAGCAAGAAATGTATTGATTGATCGGTAATTCAAATTGATTACATAGGAAAGGAAAGAATTGAAAATATGTTACGTTCACTCGTTTATTAAACCAAAAATTAATTGACGCCATTATATCATTTTATGTCATGCCGACATGAAAATATTAAAAATATGTCGATCGGCAACAAAAAAGTTGTGCAAATAATAGTGTATCAACATTTAGAATTAAAAGTGTACAAAACGAAAATTAAATCTAACATACAAAAGTGGCGCAACAGTCGCTCGTCTCATTTCAAGCATGAAATTCGATGTAAATATGCATGAGCTTTCATTTTAACGCCGACTTTTGACTTAACACGTGAAACCTGGATTTTAACTACCAGCGCGGGATTGCATGGTATGTGGTTATTTTTTCTATTTTTATTTAGATCAATATTGTAAATATGCACGGTTTCTCGCACAAAAAAATGTTGTTTATGGTTGTTTTAGACGGTTTTTAATTATATAATGTTCCATACAGGCGCTAGATGAGGAGTTCTCAGCTCAGCTTGACGAGCAGGAACGCCAAGCTGCCAACGCGCGCTTACCACCGCCACCGACAAATATGCCTCAACATAGCTCTACACTACACTCCTCCAGAACGAGCCTAGCTTCCAGCCATTATGACTAATAGACAACTTTACAATGTTCTAGAAAAAAAAAAATACCGCCACATTTGTAGGTTGGTAATGTTAACTGTCAAATTTGCCGCCAAAATGTTAAACGCAAAGGAATTTATAATATTCAGCCAATGCTGTCGGATTTGAATATGGAATAGGTATGTGAGAAAGAAAATAAGGTTTTTTTATAGTCGCTACGTGCAATTTTTCTGATAAATCGGTGCAAAATTTTGTAGGATCGCAAGATATTGAAAATTAGTGCCAAATGTATTAAAACTTGTCATTTACCAGTAATAATAATATGCATACTTAATTGGAATTAAACGTTTCGAGGGCGTGAATCTTTAGTTTTTAGGGGAGAATGTAATTATAAGGCGAAAGCTATTAAGCTTACAGCCTGCTAAATTTAATAATGTAACTTGCAAGTAATTTTGGCTTAATATGTCGTTTTGATATCAAGATACTGGAACAATGATTTTTGCGATATTGGTGTTGCTAAAAGCCCATTGTTCCAGTATTCAAAATTTATAAAAAGTGTGCTGATTGAAAAAGGAATTGATACCTTATTTGTGTGAGTGATTAAAGGTGCTTTTGTCATGAGTGAAATTTTAAGCAATGTAGCTTTACGGTAATGAGTTAGTTCCACGAGAACTTTATATTTGTCGTTTTTGACAGATTAGCGAAATTTAAAAAAAGTATTTTAAAAGCTCAATTAGGGTAATCGAAAGATTGCATTATAATGAGTCGAATATTTTATTGAATCGGAAATACGTATTAAAAATATATCATTAGAATTTTAAGAGCTCGTGGAATTATGGCTTTTAGACTGGTAAATAAGACACCAAGGAAGTAAGCTAGGATGCCGTAGTGTTGGCTCGGTTATATTATTTATTATATAATTAATAAAAAATGGCCTAAAATGTTCCTATTGCGATTTGAACATTCAAGTTTTGGCCTGAAATGAAATATGTAGATTCATCTGCGTCTCTTGATAATTTTAGAGAAATTAATGGTCCACAAAGACTGTCAATTTTAGTACCACATATTACCGACAGGCGCTAGTGTGGATCTATACTGCGAAGTTCTTTTACAAACAAAGTATGTACATTTTACATTGATATTGCGATGTATAATTTTGTCATGTAAATGTAATGCTTACTCCAAACATTAAACATGGCGTAGTGAAGTGCTGATTCCATTATTTAAGATATTTTGTAATCAATAGAAGGATATTTCGAAATTAGAACGTCGTTCCCGCGTTCCAATTATCCAGCAATTTAGATAGAAACTGGACTTAAATGAATTTATCACTAAAGAGGCAATCGGTTTGTAAGTAAACTTTTTTTATAAAAGCGATTGTTTTTTTTTATGATTTACGGTATTTAGTGCCGTGACCAAGACTCGATATTTAAATGCAAGTGTTTCGTCGAGTAGTCAAATAATATAACGATAAGCGATATGTAATGTTTTTTTTTTATTTGTATATTTTGTACAGGTGTTTATGACATACAAACTTTAAAAAAAAATGTGAAATTTAGTCAGCTATATAGAAAACCGAACTGACTTGTAGATATAGCGAGGATGTGAAAATAAAATAATATTTTTTCATGTACAGTATTGGTATAAACTTAACTAACGTAAGTACATGTGCCTACTTAATTTATGAAAAGACTTTTCAATTGTAAGGTTCTTAAAAAAAACACTTCTTTTTCTAACTTTAAAAATGGTAGTTTTTAGCGACAATTGCTGACTTCAGCTTATTACAAAAAAGCGTAGAGCACAGTCCGTCAGTAATTATTGCTCGGCAAGCTCTGTCTATCTTTTAATATTGTTTTTACTTTAATCTGCCATATTAATCTTTCATTTCTGAACAGTAAACCAAAGAACATCAGAATTTCAGCTATTCAATCTTGTTTTAAATCGCTAGTCTATCGGGCGATGTGAAAAAAAGACGTAGATTTTACGTAAATTCTTTTTATTTTTATTTAATTATTTTTAAGTCACAACACTACTTAAAACAACGATTTTTAATGACGTTAAGACAGCGTGGTACTTTACAAATGTGTTAACACTAAGTTCTTGGGAATATTCATGATTGAGATACATTCTGGTGATGATTAGTTCATATTAAGTCAACAATAGAAAAATAAATCCTGCAATTTAGCTAGATTCAAATGTCTGATAACAAATTCGGTGACGAATTTCGACCGTTTTTTTTCGTCAGAAATATTGTTGACATTATTTTTCCATGCATAAATTAATCCCTTTTAAAGTTTTATTATAATTGTAAATAGTTAACCTTTACTTAGTGCATTTTAAAGTAACAATATTTTTTATCATTATTTTTATGAGATTACCGCAGTATTTTGTAAAGCAATGTTATTATTATTATTTTTAAGTAATAACAAGGTAGCCATAGCCATTTTTTAATGTTAATTTTTTTTTGTCTATATGAATTAAAAAGTAAATTATTGTTACAACCTTTCAAGATATAAAGAACTTAATTTGTATTGTTGTGTTTCATTGTCATATATAGTAAGTAACCTGAGAAGAATAAATAGAAAGAAAAAAGAAGAAAAGAAAGAAAAATATTTTATTTTTTGCGCGCCATCCAACACAAAATTACAATATTAGAATACTTGCACGGAGGTGGTAAGGTAAGGTATAGTTTCGATTTTAGATACAAAAAGTATAGATTTTATTGAAAAACCTTTGTGGTTTGCTACATCGTGATTTAAAAAAAAACTAACTTCATTTTTAATTTAATTTTGACAAGACTTGAAAACGTCTTCAAAAATAATTTATGTAAAATCGTAAAAAAATCAATATTTAAAACAAATATTCAAACTACATTATAAAAAACTGATTTACAAAACTAAAACTAGAAATATGGTCTAAATTTTGTGTTTTATGTTGATTATGGAAGCTGTATACGGGATTGGTGTGCAAGATCTTGACAATGTAACATTATTCAATGGTAAAAACTCTTCAGAAACTATCGAAGATCGCTACAAAAAATGTGGTCTCCTAAACGTAATTCAACATATTGATATATTTGGTAAATACCGGACGAGTTACGTGGAGCAAAATAAATCGAAATTATACCGCACTGAAGTCCCCATAGCTATCTCATCGATTTCTTCGTCTCCCATAAAGTCTATGGATTCTACAAAGGTATTTAGTGTTGATTCGAAATTAAGCAAACTGTCTGTCACAACGAGGGTTACAAGTCTTTGTCCTGGGCATGATATTTTGTCTAAAAACAGGGAAAGAAAGTTGAAGAACTTAAGAGGTAATTTTATATTTGGTGGTGTCATGTGTAGATAAAAATTTTTTTGTGAATTTGTTCTACAATAAACTTATGTATACTTTTTACTCCATATTCTTGCAGGATCCATTTTTTTATCTCGACAAAGACATATATGTTTTATTCTGTGATGTGATCTATCTAACCTACAAATTGAGTATGGATGTATGTCTGTTACTCTTTCACGCAAAAACTACTGAACGGATTTCGATGAAATTTGGAACACAGTTTATAACCTGGATGAGCACATAGGATACTATTTATCCCGGGAGAACATAAGATCCCTCGGTAACGCGGGTGAAACCGCGGGGCGGTTGCTAGTGTATTATATTTCATCAAAATACCGCGAAAATTTAATCTTACGTTTTTCCCAATTACAGCTCAGTAATAGGTCGTGTGTTTGCCAAAATGTGTTTAGCAACACAGATAAGGCTATAGATTTATCTATGTATTCACTTTGCATTGAAAATATTATAGAA